>OY723398.1:0-29489 GCA_963210295.1 Ophion ellenae | reverse complement strand
TATGGTTTAATTGTTTATGCTAGTTTATCCTTAAGCATGGAAAATTATATGGGTTCAATTGTTTTTGTGTTGGTTTGTCTTAATTGTGGAAATAATTGTTTTTGTTAACTTGTCCTTAAGTATGGAAAATTATATGGGTTCAATTATTTTTGTGTTAGTTTGTCTTAATCGTGGAAAATATGGTTTAATTATTTTTGTTTAGTTTATTTTTAAGCATGGAAAATTATATGGGTTCAATTGTTTTTGTGTTGGTTTGTCTTAATCGTGGAAAATATGGTTTAATTGTTTTTGTTAGTTTGTTCTTAAGCATGGAAAATTATATGGGTTCAATTATTTTTGTGTTAGTTTGTCTTAATCGTGGAAAATATGGTTTAATTATTTTTGTTAGTTTGTCTTTAAGCATGGAAAATTATATGGGTTCAATTGTTTTTGTGTTAGTTTGTCTTAATCGTGGAAAATATGGTTTAATTGTTTATGTTAGTTTATTCTTAAGCATGGAAAATTATATGGGTTCAATTGTTTTTGTGTTGGTTTGTCTTAATCGTGGAAATAATTGTTTTTGTTAACTTGTCCTTAAGCATGGAAAATTATATGGGTTCAATTGTTTTTGTGTTGGTTTGTCTTAATCGTGGAAAATATGGTTTAATTGTTTTTGTTAGTTTGTTCTTAAGCATGGAAAATTATATGGATTCAATTATTTTTGTGTTAGTTTGTCTTAATCGTGGAAAATATGGTTTAATTGTTTATGCTAGTTTATCCTTAAGCATGGAAAATTATACGGGTTCAGTTGTTTTTGTGTTAATTTGTTTTAATTATGGAAAATATGGTTTAATTGTTTATGCTAGTTTATTCTTTAAACATGGAAAATTATATGGGTTCAATTATTTTTGTGTTAGTTTGTCTTAATCGTGGAAAATATGGTTTAATTATTTTTGTTAGTTTGTCTTTAAGCATGGAAAATTATATGGGTTCAATTGTTTTTGTGTTAGTTTGTCTTAATCGTGGAAAATATGGTTTAATTGTTTATGCTAGTTTATTCTTAAGCATGGAAAATTATACGGGTTCAGTTGTTTTTGTGTTAATTTGTTTTAATTATGGAAAATATGGTTTAATTGTTTATGCTAGTTTGTTCTTTAAACATGGAAAATTATATGGGTTCAATTGTTTTTGTGTTAGTTTGTCTTAATTGTGGAAAATATGGTTTAATTGTTTATGCTAGTTTGTTCTTTAAACATGGAAAATTATATGGGTTCAATTGTTTTTGTGTTAGTTTGTCTTAATTGTGGAAAATATGGTTTAATTATTTTTGTTAGTTTGTCCTTAAGCATGGAAAATTATATGGGTTCAATTGTTTTTGTGTTAGTTTGTCTTAATTGTGGAAAATATGGTTTAATTATTTTTGTTAGTTTGTCCTTAAGCATGGAAAATTATATGGGTTCAATTGTTTTTGTGTTGGTTTGTCTTAATCGTGGAAAATATGGTTTAATTGTTTTTGTTAGTTTGTTCTTAAGCATGGAAAATTATATGGGTTCAATTATTTTTGTGTTAGTTTGTCTTAATCGTGGAAAATATGGTTTAATTATTTTTGTTAGTTTGTCTTTAAGCATGGAAAATTATATGGGTTCAATTGTTTTTGTGTTAGTTTGTCTTAATCGTGGAAAATATGGTTTAATTATTTTTGTTTAGTTTATCCTTAAGCATGGAAAATTATATGGGTTCAATTGTTTTTGTGTTGATTTGTCTTAATCGTGGAAAATATGGTTTAATTGTTTTTGTTAGTTTGTTCTTAAGCATGGAAAATTATATGGGTTCAATTATTTTTGTGTTAGTTTGTCTTAATCGTGGAAAATATGGTTTAATTGTTTATGCTAGTTTATTCTTAAGCATGAAAAATTATATGGGTTCAATTGTTTTTGTGTTGGTTTGTCTTAATCGTGGAAATAATTGTTTTTGTTAATTTGTCCTTAAGTATGGAAAATTATATGGGTTCAATTATTTTTGTGTTAGTTTGTCTTAATCGTGGAAAATATGGTTTAATTATTTTTGTTTAGTTTATCCTTAAGCATGGAAAATTATATGGGTTCAATTGTTTTTGTGTTGGTTTGTCTTAATCGTGGAAAATATGATTTAATTGTTTTTGTTAGTTTGTTCTTAAGCATGGAAAATTATACGGGTTCAGTTGTTTTTGTGTTAATTTGTTTTAATTATGGAAAATATGGTTTAATTGTTTATGCTAGTTTGTTCTTTAAACATGGAAAATTATATGGGTTCAATTGTTTTTGTGTTAGTTTGTCTTAATTGTGGAAAATATGGTTTAATTGTTTATGCTAGTTTGTTCTTTAAACATGGAAAATTATATGGGTTCAATTGTTTTTGTGTTAGTTTGTCTTAATTGTGGAAAATATGGTTTAATTATTTTTGTTAATTTGTCCTTAAGCATGGAAAATTATATGGGTTCAATTGTTTTTGTGTTAGTTTGTCTTAATTGTGGAAAATATGGTTTAATTATTTTTGTTAGTTTGTCCTTAAGCATGGAAAATTATATGGGTTCAATTGTTTTTGTGTTGGTTTGTCTTAATCGTGGAAAATATGGTTTAATTGTTTTTGTTAGTTTGTTCTTAAGCATGGAAAATTATATGGGTTCAATTATTTTTGTGTTAGTTTGTCTTAATCGTGGAAAATATGGTTTAATTATTTTTGTTAGTTTGTCTTTAAGCATGGAAAATTATATGGGTTCAATTGTTTTTGTGTTAGTTTGTCTTAATCGTGGAAAATATGGTTTAATTATTTTTGTTTAGTTTATCCTTAAGCATGGAAAATTATATGGGTTCAATTGTTTTTGTGTTGGTTTGTCTTAATCGTGGAAAATATGATTTAATTGTTTTTGTTAGTTTGTTCTTAAGCATGGAAAATTATACGGGTTCAATTATTTTTGTGTTAGTTTGTCTTAATCGTGGAAAATATGGTTTAATTATTTTTGTTAGTTTGTCTTTAAGCATGGAAAATTATATAGGTTCAATTGTTTTTATGTTAGTTTGTCTTAAGTGTGGGAAAGAATTTAATTGTTTTTGTGTAAGTTTGTCTTAAGTGTTGATAATTTATATAGGTTTAATTGTTTTTGTGTTAGTTTATTTTAAGCGCGGAAAATTATAAGGGTTCAATTGTTTTGTGTAAGTTTGTCTTAAGTGTTGGTAATTTATATGGGTTCAATTGTTTTTGTGTTAGTTTGTCTTAATCGTGGAAAATATGGTTTAATTATTTTTGTTAATTTATTTTAAGTGGAAAATTATACGGTTCAATTGTTTTTATGTTAGTTTGTCTTAAGTGTGGGGAAGAATTTAATTGTTTTTGTGTAAGTTTGTTTTAAGTGAGGAAATTATATGATCTAATTGTTTTTGTGTTAGTTTTTCTTAATCGTGGAAAATATGGTTTAATTATTTTTGTTAATTTATTTTAATTGGAGAATTATATAGGTTCAATTGTTTTTATGTTAGTTTGTTTTAAGTGTGGGAAAGAATTTAATTGTTTTTGTGTTAATTTATTTTAAGTGGAAAATTATATGGGTTCAATTGTTTTTATGTTAGTTTGTCTTAAGTGTGGGAAAGAATTTAATTGTTTTTGTGTAAGTTTGTCTTAAGTGTTGGTAATTTATATAGGTTTAATTGTTTTTGTGTTAGTTTGTTTTAAGCGCGGAAAATTATAAGGGCTGAATTGTTTTGTGTAAGTTTATCTTAAGTGTTGGTAATTTATATAGGTTCAATTGTTTTTATGTTAGTTTGTCTTAAGTGTGGGGAAGAATTTAATTGTTTTTGTGTAAGTTTGTTTTAAGTGAGGAAATTATATGATCTAATTGTTTTTGTGTTAGTTTGTCTTAATCGTGGAAAATATGGTTTAATTATTTTTGTTAATTTATTTTAAGTGGAAAATTATACGGTTCAATTGTTTTTATGTTAGTTTGTCTTAAGTGTGGGGAAGAATTTAATTGTTTTTGTGTAAGTTTGTTTTAAGTGAGGAAATTATATGATCTAATTGTTTTTGTTAGTTTTTCTTAATTGTGGAAAATATGGTTTAATTATTTTTGTTAATTTATTTTAATTGGAGAATTATATAGGTTCAATTGTTTTTATGTTAGTTTGTTTTAAGTGTGGGAAAGAATTTAATTGTTTTTGTGTTAATTTATTTTAAGTGGAAAATTATATAGGTTCAATTGTTTTTATGTTAGTTTGTCTTAAGTGTGGGAAAGAATTTAATTGTTTTTGTGTAAGTTTGTCTTAAGTGTTGATAATTTATATAGGTTTAATTGTTTTTGTGTTAGTTTATTTTAAGCGCGGAAAATTATAAGGGTCCAATTGTTTTGTGTAAGTTTGTCTTAAGTGTTGGTGATTTATATGGGTTCAATTGTTTTTGTGTTAGTTTGTCTTAATCGTGGAAAATATGGTTTAATTATTTTTGTTAATTTATTTTAAGTGGAAAATTATATAGGTTCAATTGTTTTTATGTTAGTTTGTCTTAAGTATGAGGAAGAATTTAATTGTTTTTGTGTAAGTTTGTTTTAAGTGAGGAAATTATATGATCTAATTGTTTTTGTGTTAGTTTTTCTTAATCGTGGAAAATATGGTTTAATTATTTTTGTTAATTTATTTTAATTGGAAAATTATATAGGTTCAATTGTTTTTATGTTAGTTTGTCTTAAGTGTGGGAAAGAATTTAATTGTTTTTGTGTAAGTTTGTCTTAAGTGTTGATAATTTATATAGGTTTAATTGTTTTTGTGTTAGTTTATTTTAAGCGCGGAAAATTATAAGGGTCCAATTGTTTTGTGTAAGTTTGTCTTAAGTGTTGGTAATTTATATGGGTTCAATTGTTTTTGTGTTAGTTTGTCTTAATCGTGGAAAATATGGTTTAATTATTTTTGTTAATTTATTTTAAGTGGAAAATTATATAGGTTCAATTGTTTTTATGTTAGTTTGTCTTAAGTATGAGGAAGAATTTAATTGTTTTTGTGTAAGTTTGTTTTAAGTGAGGAAATTATATGATCTAATTGTTTTTGTGTTAGTTTTTCTTAATCGTGGAAAATATGGTTTAATTATTTTTGTTAATTTATTTTAATTGGAAAATTATATAGGTTCAATTGTTTTTATGTTAGTTTGTTTTAAGTGTGGGAAAGAATTTAATTGTTTTTGTGTTAATTTATTTTAAGTGGAAAATTATATAGGTTTAATTGTTTTTATGTTAGTTTGTCTTAAGTGTGGGGAAGAATTTAATTGTTTTTGTGTAAGTTTGTTTTAAGTGTGGAAATTATATGGTCTAATTGTTTTTGTGTTAGTTTATTTTAATTGGAAATTAGTTAATTTATTTTAAAATAAAAATTTTAATTATTAATATTTATATTTTAAGTTATTTTATAAAATTAATAGATATTTTGATACTACCTTGAATTTATAAATTAAATAAAATATTTTTAAAAATTTTTTATGTGTATAAGTTTGTAATTTTTAATTAATTTAATTTTAGTTAATATATTAATAATTTCTTTTAAACATTTAATAATTAAAATTTTTATTAATAATTATATAAATAAATTTGTGTAAAATTTTAATTTAAATAATTAAATTTTTTTAATATAAAAAATTATTATTTAAGTAATTTTATAAATAGAATAAGATTTAATAAAAATAAATTTTGTGCCAGCAATTGCGGTTATACAAATATTTATAAATTAATAAGTTTAATTTTAATAAATTTGATTATTAAATTTTTATGAAATAAAAAATAATATTTTATGGTGAAATATAAATATTTTAATTTTTCATTTTTTTTAAAATGAAAATTATATATTAGTTAAATAAACTAGGATTAGATACCCTATTATAAATTAATTATATTAATATAAATTGGATATTAATTGTTAAATCAATAAACTTAAAAAATTTGACGGTATTTTATTATATTCAGAGGAATTTGTCCTATAAATGATGGTACACGATAGGAATAACTTTAATAAAAAATTTATATATTTTCGTTAAAAAAAAATTTTTATAAAATATTTTTATTATTAATTTTAAATATGAAATTTCAGATCAAAATGTAGTTTTATTAAAGAAAGAGATGAATTACAATAAATTTAAATTTATATGGTGTATTAAATTTAAATTTAATATTAAAGTGGATTTGAAGGTAAATTTAATTAATTAATTAATTTGATATAATATTAAAATATGTACATATTGCCCGTCATTTTCACTTAAAGTGAAACAAGTCGTAACAAAGTAAATTTACTGGAAAGTAAATTTAGAATTTTAAATTTAGTTTATTTAAAATTTATTATTTACAATAATAAGAATTATATTTTTAAAATTTAAATAAATTATATATATATATATATATATATATATATATATATATATATATATATATATATATATTATTTGATTAATTGATTAATAAAAAAAAAAAATAATTAAAAAAAAATATTAATTTTAGTTAATTTTATAAAAAATTTTAAATTATATAAAAGTAATGTAAATGAAATAAAATTTAAATATAATAATTTTAAATTAATAATTAATTTTTATTACCTTTTGTATCAGGGTTGATTAAAATATAATTTAAATATTAATTAGTTCTCGAATTAATAAGAGTTAATTAAATAATTTATTTAATATGAAATAATTATTAAAAATATTTAATTTGAAGAGAAATTTTAATCGATTATTAAGATATCTAGTTTTTTGATAAATGAATTTAATTCAGATAATTATTTATAAAATAAATATATTTTTTTTTACTTAATTATTAAAATTTTTAGGGTTAATCTTAAGAATTATATTATATTTTTAAGTTGATTTATTATAATAAAATTATAAAATTAAAAATATTTACTTTAAGAAAAAATGTTATAATTTATTTTATTAAAATTTAAATTTAAATAAAAATTAATTATTTATTAAAATAAATTTAAGTATAAAATTTAAATTTAAATAATGATTAAATTAGTATAAAATTTATTTAAATTGTTTAATATTTAAGGAAATTAATTAAAAATAATTAGGCAAATTTAATTTAATTATTATTTATTCACCTGTTTAACAAAAACATGGTTTTTTGAATTTAATTTAAAATTTGGCCTGCTCAATGAATTTATTTAAATAGCTGCAGTATTTTAACTGTACAAAGGTAGCATAATCAATAGTTTTTTAATTGAAAGCTAGAATGAATGGTTTGATGAAATAAATTCTTTTTTTTTTTTAAATTTTAAAATTTTTATATTAGTAAAAAATCTAATGTAAATTTATAAGACGAGAAGACCCTATAGAATTTAATTTTAGTTTAGTTTAATTAAATTTAATTTATTTATTTTAATTAAATTAAAATTTGATTGGGGTGATTATTAAATTGAATTAACTTTAATTTAAATTAACATTAATTGATGAGTTTATGATCCTAAAATTTGGATTTTAAGAATAAATTACCTTAGGGATAACAGTATAATTTTTTTGGAGAGATCATATTGATAAAAAAGATTGTAACCTCGATGTTGAATTAAGATAAAATTTAAATGGAAAATTTTAAAATTTTTGGTCTGTTCGACCATTAAAATCTTACATGATTTGAGTTCAGATCGGTGTGAGCCAGATCGGTTTCTATCTTTAATTGTTATAAATATTTTTGTACGAAAGGACTTTATATTTTAAATATTTTATTAAATAAAGGAATAAATTTATTAATTTGGCAGATTAGTGCAATAAATTTAGAATTTATTTAAGTAATGAATTTTACATTTAATAATTAAACAAATTTATACATACATATTAATTTCTATAATTATGATAATTTTAGTGTTAGTTTTAATTTTAATAGCGGTTGCTTTTTTAACCTTAATAGAGCGTAAAATTTTAAGATATATTCAACTACGTAAAGGTCCAAATAAGGTTGGGTATCTTGGAATTTTACAACCTTTTAGTGATGCTATTAAATTAATAACTAAAGAATTAATTATTTTGAAACAATTTAATTATTTATATTATTTAATTTCTCCAATTTTTATATTATTATTAATTATAATAATATGGTTAATTTATCCTTTTTTAAGAAATATAATCTCAATAGAGTTAGGAATTATGTATTTAATTTTTTGTTTAAGATTAGGGGGGTATGGATTATTAATTTCAGGTTGATCATCAAATTCATCATATTCAATATTAGGTTCAATTCGATCATTATCTCAATCAATTTCTTATGAAGTTAATTTGTCATTAATTATTTTAATATTGATTATTATAATTGAAAGATTTAATTTTAATAATTATAATATTATACAAAAAAATATATGATTTTTATTTATATTATTACCTTTATTTTTTATAATATTATTTAGGTTAATAGCTGAAATAAATCGGACTCCTTTTGATTTTTCAGAGGGGGAATCTGAGTTGGTTTCAGGATTTAATGTTGAGTATATAAGTGGGGGATTTGTTTTAATTTTTTTATCAGAATATGCTAGGATTTTATTTATAAGATTTATTTTGAGTATGATATTTATTGGTATTAAATTAAGTAATTTAATGTTTTATTTTTTTATTATAATAATAATTTATTTAATTATTTGAATACGGGGGACATTTCCTCGATTTCGTTATGATTTATTAATATATTTATGTTGATTAATTATTTTACCTTTTATTTTAAATTATATATTTTTTATAATTATAATTAAAATAATAATTTAATAAGTAAAAAAATAAGGTAATAAAATTTTTAATTTTATTTTATGTTTTCAAAACATATACTTATTCAAGTTCATTACCTAAAAAATTATTTTATTTCATAATTGGAAAATTAATCTATTTAGGGTATAAAATAAGAAATATGTAATTCTTAATATTTGTCTAATTGAAACAAAAGGAGCTTGAACATGTTGGGATCCTAATCAAGTTAGTAATAAAAAATTATTAATAAATATTCAAAATAATATTTGATTTATAGGATAAAATATTATTGAATGATATTTAATATTAATAATAGGTAAAATTAAAAGAATTATAATTGATATTAATAAAGCAATTACACCACCTATTTTATTTGGAATTGCACGAAGAATTGAGTAGGCAAATAAAAAATATCATTCAGGTTGAATATGTATAGGGGTAATTATAGGGTTAGCTAAAATATAATTTTCAGGGTCTCTCAACATAAATGGGAATTTTAAACATATTAGAATTAAAATATGTAATATAATTAAAAATCCAATAATATCTTTTAAAGTAAAGTAATTATGAAAATTAATTATTGAAAATTTTCTATTAACACCTATTGGATTATTTGAACCAGATTGATGAATAAAAAATAAATGAATGATAACTATTCCTAAAATAATGAATGGTAAAAAAAAATGTAATCTAAAAAAACGATTTAAAGTAGGATTATCAACTGAGAATCCTCCTCATATTCATTCTACTATTATTTGTCCAATATATGGGATTGTAGAAATTAAATTAGTGATTACTGTTGCCCCTCAAAATGATATTTGTCCTCACGGTAAAACATATCCTATAAATGCAGTAGCTATTGTTATGATTAAAATTAATGTCCCAATTAATCAAACTGCGAATAATTTATATGAAGCATAATAAATTCCCCGTCCGATATGAATATATATACATACAAAAAATATGGAAGCTCCATTTATATGTATTAATTGATAAATTCATCCTTTATTAACATCTTGAATAATATGAATTATTCTATTAAAAGCTAGACTAATATTGGCACAATAATGTATTGATAATATAATTCCAGTTAAAATTTGAATTATTAGACATAAACCTAATAGAGATCCAAAATTTCATCAAATATTAATATTTAGAGGGGTTGGTAAATAAATTAAAGAATCATTTAAAATTTTTATTAATTTAAATTTTTTTAAAATTGATTTATTCATAAAAATATATTTGTCGGAGTGGGCTTTTTAATTTATAGCAGATATTTATAATTATAATTATTGAAAAATAAAGATATATTATTAAGAATAATATTGATAATTTATTAAAATTAAAAAGTTCATTGATTTTAATTTCATTATTTTCTTCAATAATATTAAAATTTAAATTTCATAAATCTTGGGAATTAATATTTAATTTATTATAAAAAATTATATAAGTAAATAAAAATATTAAAATTAAAAATTTAATAAAATTTATAATAATATTATTATAATTAATTTTAAATAAATTATTATTTGTTAAACTTGTGATATATATAAATATAATTATTAATCCCCCAATTATAATTAATGGGAAAATAAATATTATTCAAGAATTAAACAGAATATTTATTTTTAAAGAAATTAAAAAAATTAAAAAAATTAAAATAGTTAAAAATTTTATTGGGTGGAAATTATAATATTTTATTGGAATTATTAATAAAATAATTAAATAAAAATTTAAAATTAAAGGCAAATTTAAAATTAATATATTAAAAGATTTTATCATCAAGAAATAGTTTAATAAAATATTAATTTTGGAAATTAATGATATATAATAAAATATATTTTTTTGAAGCTTTAAAATTAAGTTTAATTTTAATTTACAAAATTAATGTTTTTTTTAAACTATAAAGCTTATCATTAATATAGATTTTTTTATAGTTATATATATATATATATTAGTTTCATTTATATTATTTTATTTTTTTAAACATTTATTATTAGTTTTAATTAGATTAGAATTTATTATATCAATTGTTGTTTATTTAATTTATTTAATATTAATTTTACTTGAAGTTAATATTATTTATATAATTTATTTATTTGTTATAATGGTTTGTGAGGGGGTATTAGGGTTATCTTTAATTGTTTTAATTATTCGTTTATACGGAAATGATAATATAAATTCTTTATCTTTAATTAAATGATAATAATATTGTTATTTAGAATATTTTTTTTTATTATAAATAGAATTAATAAAATTTTTATTCAAATAATTTTACAAAATTTATTATTTATTTATTTATTTATAATTTTTATAAAATTTCCTTTAAATAGGTTAATTATATTTATAGATTTATATTATAATTTGGGGATAGATTATTATTCATGGGGTTTAATTTTATTAAGATTATGGATTGTTATTATAATGATTATAGTGAGAGGTAAAATTTTTAATAATTTTTATATTTATTATATAAATTTAATTTATTTAATTTTAATTTTTTTATTTATAAGATTTTACTCAATAAATTTAATATGATTTTATATTTATTTTGAATCAAGTTTAATTCCTATATTTTTATTAATTTTAGGTTGAGGGTATCAGATTAATCGAATTCAGGCGGGTTTATATATGATATTATATACTTTAATAGGGTCTTTACCTTTATTATTAATAATTTTTTATTGATATAAAATTAATTATTCAATAGATATAAATATTTTATATAATAATTATTTATCAGGGTATTTTTTTTTTATAATAATTTTTGGATTTTTAATTAAAATACCTATATATATATTACATTTATGATTACCTAAGGCTCATGTTGAAGCTCCAGTTATAGGTTCAATAATTTTGGCAGGGGTTATATTAAAATTAGGAAGATACGGATTAATACGAGTTTTGTTAATATTAAGAATAAATTATTATTATTATAAATTTTTAATTATTTTTAGAGTAATTGGTGGTATTATAGCAAGATTAATTTGTTTAAATCAAATTGATATAAAAATATTAGTGGCTTACTCGTCTGTAGTTCATATAAGAATATTAATAGCTGGTTTAATAACTATAATAAATTATGGATATTTAGGGGGATATTTAATAATAATTAGTCATGGACTATGTTCATCAGGAATATTTTTTTTGGTTAATATTAATTATGAACGTTTAATATCACGGAGTTTATATATTAATAAGGGTATAATTAATTATTTACCATCATTAAGATTAATATGATTTTTATTAATTTCTTCAAATTTATCATTTCCTCCCTCTTTAAATTTATTTTCCGAGATTTTTTTAGTTATTACACTTATTGAATGAATAAAAAATATATGAATAATTTTAATATTTTTAATATTTATAAGAGCCCTTTATTCATTATATTTATATTCTTTTAGGCAACAAGGTAAATTTATTAAAATAAGATTTTTTATAAGAATTAAAGTTATTGAATTTATAATTTTATTTTTACATTGAATTCCTTTGAATGTTTTATTTATTATAATTAATATTTTTTTTTAATTTTAATAGTTTAATAATAAAACATTGATTTGTGGAATCAAAAATATATAATTTTATTTAAAATTATTTTTTATTATTTATATGTTTATTTTATAATTAGTTTAATAATTTTTTTTATAATTTTATCTTTATATTTTTTAATAAATAAAATTATAATTTTAATAGAATTTGAGTTTTTAAATTTTATATCTATTAAAGTTGAATATATTATTTTATTGGATTGAATTAATTTAATATTTATAAGATTAGTCTTGATAATTTCTTTAAGGGTAATTATTTATAGAATTGAATATATAATATGGGATATAAATAAAGAACGATTTTTTTTTTTAGTTATTATATTTGTAGTTTCTATAATTTTTATAATTATCAGCCCTAATATAATTAGAATTTTATTAGGTTGAGATGGGTTGGGGTTAGTTTCTTATTGTTTAGTCATTTATTATCAAAATGAAGTGAGATTTAATTCTGGGATAGTTACTGTTTTATCTAATCGAATTGGGGATATTTTTATTTTATTATCTATTGGCTTATTATTATCTAAAGGTTCATGAAATTTTATATTTTTTGATAAATTAGATAAATTAGTTATAATTTTAATTATTGTAATTTCTTTTACAAAAAGAGCTCAGATTCCCTTTTCTTCATGATTACCTAAAGCTATAGCAGCCCCTACACCTGTCTCTTCCTTAGTTCATTCATCAACTTTGGTTACTGCGGGGGTTTATTTATTAATACGATTTAATTATTTATTATCAATAAATATTAAATTAATAAATTTTATTATATTTATTTCATTAATAACTATATTTATATCCGGGTTAATTGCAAGAATTGAATTTGATTTAAAAAAAATTATTGCTCTTTCAACATTAAGACAATTAGGGGTTATAATATTTTGTTTATCTATAAATTTAGTAGATGTTTGTTTTTTTCATTTATTAACTCATGCTTTATTTAAGTCTATATTATTTATATGTGCAGGTGTAATTATTCATAATATAATAATAAATCAAGATATTCGTTTTATTAGAATAATTTTTTTTAATATACCTATTGTAGGGGTAATTTTTAATTGTTCTTCATTTTCATTAATAGGAATACCTTTTTTATCGGGATTTTTTTCTAAAGATAAAATTTTAGATTTATATTTAATAGGATATTTAAATCAATTTATATTTATAATTTTATTTATTTCAATAGGGTTGACTAGTGGATATTCAATTCGATTAATTTATTATTCTTTTATTAAGTTTCCAGTATTTAATATTTTTTCTAAATTTAGAAGAATTTCTAGATTAATAGTTTTTTCAATAATAATATTATTTATTTACACAATTTTTATAGGGTTTATTTTAAGATGAATTATTTTTTCTATAAAAAATATAATTTTTTTAAGATTAAATATAAAGATATTAATTTTTTTATTTATAATATTGGGGATAATATTAAGTTTAATATTATCAATGAAATTTATAAAAATTTATAGATTAATTAATTTAATTAATTATATAAATATATATTATTATATATGATTTTTATCATTATTATATAAATTTGAAGTTTTCGAATCTTTAAAATTTTTTAATAAATTTAATTTTATTATGGAAATAGGATGAAATGAATATTTATTTGGTGGTAATTTAATTGACTATGTAAAATTTATATTTATGTATGATTTTTATAACAAAATTATTTTATTTTTATTAATTATATTTTTTTATATAATTCTAATTATATTATATATTTAATTTAAATAGCTTAAAATAAAGCTTAATATTGAAGATATTACAATGAGTTTAACTCTTTAAATATTTATAAATAAAATAATTATTTTTATACTGAAAATATAATGTTTTAAATTAAACTATATAAATAAAAATAATAATGGATTTTAACCATAATATTTGGAAGTTAGAAATTTCCTTAGTTCATACTTATTTTATTAATTGGAAATGAATTCAATTTAATTATTAACAATAATTTACCTCTATTTGGTTTCAATTAATAGAGATTTAATCTATTTTTCAAGTCGAAATTGAATTCATTAATTTATGATACTAAAAATAAGATAAATTGAATATTTCAATAACTTTTAAATGCAAATTAAAATTTTTATCCTATAATATTATTTTAATCATTTTAAAGCACCGTCATTTCATTCTAAATAAAGGCCTAATAAAAGAATGAAAATAAATGTTAATGTTATTAAAATATTTGTTTCAATTGTATAAAATAAATATGATGGAATGAGAGGAAAAAAAATAATAATTTCAATATCAAAAATTAAAAAAATTAATCTAATTATATAGAATTGGATTGAAAATGGAAGACGGGATGAATTGAAAGGATCAAATCCACATTCAAATGGAGATATTTTTTCTCGTAACATTTTTTTGGGTGGGGATAAAGTATAATTAATTAATATTAAAATAAAAAAAATTATTCTAAGAGTAAAAAGTATTAATAATATTAGAATCATATTTATTTAATCTAAAGAAATAGACCTTTTAATTGGAAATTAATTGTACTTAATATACTAAATAAATAAAAGGATCATCAGTATAAAAATGTATACACAAATAATCAAACTACATCAACAAAATGTCAATATCAAGCTCTAGCCTCAAAACAAAAGTGGTGATAATTAGAAAAATGACTTGAATATATACGATGAATTGTAATAATAATAAATAAAGTTCCAATTATTACATGAATTCCATGAAATCCAGTTAATAAAAAAAAAATTCTTCCATATACTGAGTCTGCAATTGTAAATCTTGATTCATTATATTCTTCATATTGTAATATAGTAAAATAAATTCCTAAAAAAACTGTTAATCGGATTGATTTAATAGTTTCAATTGAATTTTCACTAATTAATGAGTAATGTGCTCATGTAATTGAAATTCCAGAAGTTAATAAAATAATTGTATTTAATAAAGGAGTTTTATAAGGATCGAATCTTTCTACTATTATTGGAGGTCATTTATTTCCAATTTCAATTCTGGGGGATAAGGATATATGAAAAAAAGCTCAAAATATTGCTACAAAAAAAAAAATTTCTCTAATAATAAATAAAATTATTCCTCATCGTAATATTTTATTAATATATGTATTATGGTTTCCTTGAAATGTTCTTTCACGAATTACATCCCGTCATCATTGAAAGATTGATATTAATAATCTTAAAAGTCCAATAAAAAATAATTTAAATGAAGACTCATGTATTAATTTAATTCCACCGGATAATATAATTATTAATCTTAAAGATGTTAATAAAGGTCAAGGACTTTTTGTTACTATATGAAAGGGGTGATTATGATATATTTTTTTTGAAATTGATTTTAACATAATTTGTTTCCTTTGTGTATAAAGTTCTTAATACTGTAAATACATAAGATTGAATAATTGATACTCTAAATTCTAATATTAATAATATAATTTGTATTAAAATAATAATATTAGACAATATTATTATGGAGGATGAAGCTGATTCTCTTATTAAGGTTAAAAGTAAATGACCAGCAATTATATTTGCTGTTAATCGAATAGATAAAGTTATAGGTCGAATTAAGTTTCTAATTGATTCAATTAAAACTATAAATGGTATTAAAATTAAAGGTGTTCCTTGGGGAATTATATGAGCAAAAGCAAAGTTTGTATTATTAGATCAGAGGAAAATTATTAAAGCAAATCATAACGGTAAAGAGATTCTAATTGAAAAAATTAAATGTCTTGAACTTGTAAAAATATAGGGGAATAACCCTATAAAATTATTTGTTAGAATTAATATGAATAAAGTAACGAAATAAATTATATTAATATAATTATATTTATTTAATAGAATGATTTTAAATTCTTTAATTAATGTCATTAAAACTAAGTTAAAAAGTTTAATTAAACGGGATTCAGCTATTCAAAATGTTAGGGGGGTAATATATAAATTTAATATTGAAGAAATTCAGTTTAAATCAATTATTGAATTAGTATTAGAATCAAAAATTGAAAATAAATTTCTTATCATTTTATAATAAATTTATTTTCTGATGTTTTTATTCTATTGCTAGTGATATTTTTATTTATGTAATTAAAATAAAATAATGTAATATATACAATAAAAATAATAATTATTATAATATTTAGAATCAATCAATTATAAGGGGATATTTGTGGAATATAAAAAATATTAATTATAATAATTTTAAAATGACATTTTAATGTTATATTTTTAACTAATTTTTTCATTAGAAGTAATTTTAATTACTATATATTGATTTAAGAGATCAAAACTTTTAATTCAGTCATCTAATGAGAATGGATAAGAGGTAATTCATCGTATAAAATTTTTATGATTTGTTCTTTCAATAACAATGGGTATAAATCTATGGTTTATACCACAAATTTCAGAACATTGACCATAAAATAATCCGGGTCGATTTAAATTAATTAGGGTTTGATTAATTCGCCCAGGAATAGAATCAATTTTTACTCCTAATGATGGGATAGTTCAAGAGTGGATTACATCTGAAGAGTTAATTAATATTCGAATTTGATTTAAAAATGGGACAATTATATTATTATCAACATCTAATAAACGAAAATTATTTAAATTTATATCAATATTTTTAATTATAAATGAATTAAATTTAATTTCATTAAAATCTGAGTATTCATAAGACCAGTATCATTGATGTCCAATAGATTTAATTGTAAGAGTTGGTATATAAATTTCATCTGTTAAATATAAAATTTTTAAGGAAGGAATTGCCATATAAATTAAAATTAATATTGGAATTAATGTTCAAATAATTTCAATGTTTTGATTTTGTTGAATAAATTTATTATTTAAATTATTAATTAATAAAGAAATAATAATATAAATAATTATAATTGTAATTATTAAAAGAATTATTAATGAATGGTCATGAAAAAATTTTAAATTTTCTATAATTGGTGAATTAGCATCTTGTATATTAATTATTGATCAAGTAGAAATTTCATTATTTTAAAATGAATTATTTATTAAAAATTAAAGGAATTTCATTAAATCTATGATTTAATGGGGGGTAAAATATTCTTAATCATTCAATTGAAGAAATTGTGTATATTGAAAAAAGATTTAATCGTTGGGAAGATATTCTTTCTCATATTAAAAAGATAAAGTATATGATTCTTAATAAAGAAATTAAAGATCCTATAGATGAGAATACATTTCAAGTTATATATGAATCGGGGTAATCGGAATAACGTCGGGGTATACCATTTAGTCCTAAGAAATGTTGGGGAAAAAAAGTTAAATTAACTCCAAAAAATATTCTATAAAATTGAATTTTTAATCATTTTTTATGTAATCTTAAACCAGTTATTAGAGGGTATCAATAAATAAAACCTCCTATAATAGCAAATACGGCTCCTATAGATAATACATAATGAAAATGTGCTACTACATAATAAGTATCATGTAAAATAATATCAATAGATGAGTTAGCAAGAATTACTCCAGTTAAACCTCCAATTGTAAATAAGAATACAAATCCTAAACTTCAGAGGTTAGATGGGTTAAATTTAATTTTTGATCCATGAATAGTGGCTAATCATCTAAAAACTTTAATTCCTGTGGGAATTGCAATAATTATAGTTGCTGAAGTAAAATAAGCTCGTGTATCTACGTCTATTCCAATAGTAAATATATGATGAGCTCATACAATAAATCCAAGAAATCCAATAGTTAATATAGCATAAATTATACCAATTGAGCCAAAAGTTTCTTTTTTTCCATTTTGGTTAAAAATTATATGTGAAATTATTCCAAAACCTGGTAAAATTAAAATATAAACTTCAGGATGTCCAAAGAATCAAAATAAATGTTGATATAAAATTGGATCACCCCCTCCAGATGGATCAAAAAAAGTTGTATTTAAATTACGATCTGTTAGTAGTATTGTAATTGCTCCTGCTAATACAGGAACTGCCAATAATAATAAAATTGTAGTGATTAATATTGATCATGAAAATAATGTAATTTGTTCAAAAAATATATTTAAGTTTTTTATATTTATAATTGTTGTAATAAAATTAATTGCTCCTATAATTGAGGATAATCCTGCAATATGTAAAGAAAAAATTGCTATATCTAGTGCTATTCCCTCATGATTTAAGTTTAATGAAAGAGGTGGATATACTGTTCATCCAGTACCTACTCCTTGATTTGTTATATTTCTTAAAATTAATAAATTAATAGAAGGAGGTAAAAGTCAAAATCTTATATTATTTATTCGAGGAAAGGCTATGTCTGGTGCTCCAAGTATTAAAGGAATTATTCAATTTCCAAATCCTCCAATTATAATTGGTATAACTATGAAAAAAATTATAATAAAGGCATGTGATGTAATAATAGAATTATATAATTGATCATTATTAATTAAATAACCGGGGTTTCCTAATTCTATTCGAATTAATAATCTTAATGAAGATCCTATTATACCTGATCATATTCCAAAAATAAAATAAAGAATTCCAATATCTTTATGATTTGTGGAAAAAAATCATTTTTGTATAAATTTTTAGTTTAAATAAAATTTTAAATTGCAAATTTAAAGATATATTAATTTATAAAATTTTAAGTAATGTGTCTGATTAAAGTAATAAATTGTAAATTTATTAAAAAGATTAAAATTCTTCTTTACTATATTAATGAATATTTTAATAAGATTTAAAAGTAAATTTTAATTTTAATTTTGAAGATTAATAGTTTTTTTTAACTTAAAATCTTATTTTAAATAAATCAATTATTTAAAATTCATAAATTTAATGAAAAAATAAATAAAATTATTATTATATAATTTAAATTATTAATATTTGAATTTTTATTTAATATATTAATTTTTAGAATAATTTTATTTAATAAAGTTAATGATAAAATAATTCGGATATAAAATAAAAATGATAAAATTGATATAATTATTAAGATTAATAAAAATAATAAATTTAATTTAATATTTATAAAAATAATAATTGAGGATCATTTTATTATAAATCCTATAAATGGTGGTAATCTTGCTATTGATAATATATTTAATATTAAGAAAAATTTAATTTTGTTTAATTTTAAAATATTAATATTATTAATATAGAATAAATTATAATTTATAAAAATAATTATAATTGATCTATTTAAAATTATATATAATAAGAAATATAAAATTAATATATTTTCATTAATTAATAAATTAATTAATATTCAACTTAAATGATTAATAGAAGAGTATCTTATGATTATGCGTATTGATTGATGATTATTACCTATAATACATCTAATTAATGATCTTATTAAAGCTGAAATAATTAATAATTTATAACAATAATTATAAGTTAATAAAATTAATGGGATAATTTTTTGTCAGATAGAAAGAATTATACAATTTATTCAATTTAAATTATTTATAATATTAATAAATCAATTATGGAAAGGTCTAGCTCCTAATTTAATTAATATAGCTAAATTTATAAAATAAATTAATGAATTAAAATTATAATTATTAAATAATAATCTTGAAAAAAAAATAATTAATGTGGATCTAGCAGATTGGATAATAAAATATTTAAGAGATGATTCTTTATAAAATTTATTAAAAAAAATAATTATCGGGATAAAAGATATTATATTTAATTCTAATATTATTCAAATTGAAAATCATGAATTTATTGAAATTGAAATAAAAGGAGATAAAATTAAAATAGGGAAAATTAATAATTGTATTAATGATTGAATTATATATATATATATATATATATATATATATATATATATATATATATATATATATATATAATGTATGAGGCATATTAATTTTTGAAATTAAAAGAAATAGTTTAATTCTATTTAATATAATAAAGGTATGTAAAATACATGATTTATTCTATCAAAATAATCCTTTTTCAGGCACTTTATTATAAAAAAGATTTTTAATCTATATTTAGGGTATGAACCTAAAAGCTTTATTTAGCTTATTTTTATTTTCTAAAAAAAAAATTTTCTTATATTTGAAGTTTAAATTCAATGCACTATTCTGCCATTTTAGACTATTAAAATTGTATTAAAAAACTTAAAATTATATATTATAATATGAAAAAAATAATTATATTATTAAAATAAGATATAATTTTATAGTATAAATTTTGTTAATATTTTTAAGTTAAATTGAATTTTAATAATGTTTTTAAGTTAAATTGAATTTTGTTAATATTTTTAAGTTAAATTGAATTTTGTTAATATTTTTAAGTTAAATTGAATTTTGTTAATATTTTTAAGTTAAATTGAATTTTGTTAATATTTTTAAGTTAAATTGAATTTTGTTAATATTTTAAGTTAAATTAAATTTTGTTGATATTTTTAAGTTAAATTGAATTTTAATAATATTTTTAAGTTAAATTGAATTTTGATAATATTTTTAAGTTAAATTGAATTTTGTTAATATTTTTAAGTTAAATTGAATTTTGTTAATATTTTTAAGTTAAATTGAATTTTGTTAATATTTTTAAGTTAAATTGAATTTTAATAATGTTTTTAAGTTAAATTGAATTTTGTTAATATTTTTAAGTTAAATTGAATTTTGTTAATATTTTTAAGTTAAATTTAATTATGTTAATATATTTAAGTTAAATTGAATTTTGTTAATATTTTTAAGTTAAATTGAATTTTAATAATGTTTTTAAGTTAAATTGAATTTTGTTAATATTTTTAAGTTAAATTTAATTATGTTAATATATTTAAGTTAAATTGAATTTTAATAATATTTTCAAGTTAAATTGAATTTTAATAATGTTTTTAAGTTAAATTGAATTTTGTTAATATTTTTAAGTTAAATTTAATTTTGTTAATATTTTTAAGTTAAATTGAATTTTAATAATATTTTTAAGTTAAATTGAATTTTGTTAATATTTTTAAGTTAAATTTAATTTTGTTAATATTTTTAAGTTAAATTGAATTTTAATAATATTTTTAAGTTAAATTGAATTTTGTTAATATTTTAAGTTAAATTAAATTTTGTTAATATTTTTAAGTTAAATTGAATTTTAATAATATTTTTAAGTTAAATTGAATTTTGTTAATATTTTTAAGTTAAATTGAATTTTGTTAATATTTTTAAGTTAAATTGAATTTTGTTAATATTTTTAAGTTAAATTGAATTTTATTAATATTTTTAAGTTAAATTGAATTTTGTTAATATTTTAAGTTAAATTGAATTTTGTTAATATTTTTAAGTTAAATTGAATTTTGTTAATATTTTTAAGTTAAATTGAATTTTGTTAATATTTTTAAGTTAAATTGAATTTTGTTAATATTTTAAGTTAAATTAAATTTTGTTAATATTTTTAAGTTAAAATGAATTTTGTTAATATTTTTAAGTTAAATTGAATTTTGTTAATATTTTTAAGTTAAATTGAATTTTGTTAATATTTTTAAGTTAAATTGAATTTTGTTAATATTTTTAAGTTAAATTGAATTTTGTTAATATTTTTAAGTTAAATTGAATTTTGTTAATATTTTTAAGTTAAATTGAATTTTGTTAATATTTTTAAGTTAAATTGAATTTTGTTAATATTTTTTAAGTTAAATTGAATTTTGTTAATATTTTTAAGTTAAATTTAATTTTGTTAATATATTTAAGTTAAATTAAATTTTGTTAATATTTTTAAGTTAAATTGAATTTTGTTAATATTTTAAAGTTAAATTGAATTTTGTTAATATTTTAAAGTTAAATTGAATTTTGTTAATATTTTAAAGTTAAATTGAATTTTGTTAATATTTTTAAGTTAAATTGAATTTTGTTAATATTTTTAAGTTAAATTGAATTTTGTTAATATTTTTAAGTTAAATTGAATTTTGTTAATATTTTTTAAGTTAAATTGAATTTTGTTAATATTTTTAAGTTAAATTGAATTTTGTTAATATTTTAAAGTTAAATTGAATTTTGTTAATATTTTAAAGTTAAATTGAATTTTGTTAATATTTTATAAGTTAAATTGAATTTTGTTAATATTTTTTAAGTTAAATTGAATTTTGTTAATATTTTTAAGTTAAATTGAATTTTGTTAATATTTTTAAGTTAAATTGAATTTTGTTAATATTTTATAAGTTAAATTGAATTTTGTTAATATTTTTTAAGTTAAATTGAATTTTGTTAATATTTTTAAGTTAAATTGAATTTTGTTAATATTTTTAAGTTAAATTGAATTTTGTTAATATTTTTAAGTTAATTATTAAATTTTTATTGTTATAATAATAAATTTATTATTATTAAATATAAATTATTATAATATTATTTTTATATAAAATATATATTTATATAATATATAAATATATTCATAATAATATATTATTTTTAATATTAATATATGATTATTTACATGGACTAAGTTATTAATAATCCTTATATTTAATATAATAACCTAATTATTAATTTAATTTTTAAATATTTTATATAAAAATTTAATGCTAGATATTTATCAAATTTATTATTAATTAAAAATTTATATATAATATCATCCTGGAGAACGATCTTTAATACTTATATAAGTTAGCACATCATATATATGTGAAGCTTTCTATAAATAGGAGGAAGAAAATAGGAATCATTGAACCTATATGATCATTGGATAAATAATTAATTAATAAAAATTAAATTTTTATTATAATCAATAAAATATTTTAGAGGCCTTAATTATATATTACAAATAATAGCGTATTTATTAATATTAAATATCAATTATTAATTTTATAATTAGATGTAAGATTGTTGATTTAATTTCATTAATAAATATATAATATTAAATTTTTATTATTATAATAATAAATTTATTATTATTAAATATAAATTATTATAATATTATTTTTATATAAAATATATATTTATATAATATATAAATATATTTATAATAATATATTATTTTTAATATTAATATATGATTATTTACATGGACTAAGTTATTAATAATCCTTATATTTAATATAATAACCTAATTATTAATTTAATTTTTAAATATTTTATATAAAAATTTAATGCTAGATATTTATCAAATTTATTATTAATTAAAAATTTATATATAATATCATCCTGGAGAACGATCTTTAATACTTATATAAGTTAGCACATCATATATATGTGAAGCTTTCTATAAATAGGAGGAAGAAAATAGGAATCATTGAACCTATATGATCATTGGATAAATAATTAATTAACAAAAATTAAATTTTTATTATAATCAATAAAATATTTTAGAGGCCTTAATTATATATTACAAATAATAGCGTATTTATTAATATTAAATATCAATTATTAATTTTATAATTAGATGTAAGATTGTTGATTTAATTTCATTAATAAATATAATAATATATTAAATTAAAAAAAATTATTTTTAATTTAAATATATTCATATCATTATTATAAAATTATTAAAAAAATAAATATTTTTATTAAATTATAATTTAATGTAAAAAAAAAAAAAAAAAAATTATCTTAAAAAGTTAAATTGTCAATATTAATTTAAATAGTTTAAAAATATCCATAAAAATTATTCAAAAATATATGGTCAATAGGGATTTACAAAATTGGAGGGTTTGGTCGGTATAAATTTAATTTAATTAAAAAATATATGGTCAATAGGGATTTACAAAATTGGAGGTTTGGTCGGTATAAATTTAATTTAATTAAAAAATATATGGTCAATAGGGATTTACAAAATTGGAGGTTTGGTCGGTATAAATTTAATTTAATTAAAAAATATATGGTCAATAGGGATTTACAAAATTGGAGGTTTGGTCGGTATAAATTTAATTTAATTAAAAAATATATGGTCAATAGGGATTTACAAAATTGGAGGTTTGGTCGGTATAAATTTAATTTAATTAAAAAATATATGGTCAATAGGGATTTACAAAATTGGAGGGTTGGTCGGTGTAAATTTAATTTAATTAAAAAATATATGGTCAATAGGGATTTACAAAATTGGAGGGTTGGTCGGTGTAAATTTAATTTAATTAAAAAATATATGGTCAATAGGGATTTACAAAATTGGAGGGTTTGGCCGGTGTAAATTTAATTTAATTAAAAAATATATGGTCAATAGGGATTTACAAAATTGGAGGGTTGGTCGGTGTAAATTTAATTTAATTAAAAAATATATGGTCAATAGGGATTTACAAAATTGGAGGGTTTGGTCGGTATAAATTTAATTTAATTAAAAAATATATGGTCAATAGGGATTTACAAAATTGGAGGGTTGGTCGGTGTAAATTTAATTTAATTAAAAAATATATGGTCAATAGGGATTTACAAAATTGGAGGGTTTGGTCGGTATAAATTTAATTTAATTAAAAAATATATGGTCAATAGGGATTTACAAAATTGGAGGGTTTGGTCGGTATAAATTTAATTTAATTAAAAAATATATGGTCAATAGGGATTTACAAAATTAGAGGGTTGGTCGGTGTAAATTTAATTTAATTAAAAAATATATGGTCAATAGGGATTTACAAAATTGGAGGGTTTGGCCGGTGTAAATTTAATTTAATTAAAAAATATATGGTCAATAGGGATTTACAAAATTGGAGGGTTGGTCGGTATAAATTTAATTTAATTAAAAAATATATGGTCAATAGGGATTTACAAAATTGGAGGGTTGGTCGGTATAAATTTAATTTAATTAAAAAATATATGGTCAATAGGGATTTACAAAATTGGAGGGTTGGTCGGTATAAATTTAATTTAATTAAAAAATATATGGTCAATAGGGATTTACAAAATTGGAGGGTTGGTCGGTGTAAATTTAATTTAATTAAAAAATATATGGTCAATAGGGATTTACAAAATTGGAGGGTTTGGCCGGTGTAAATTTAATTTAATTAAAAAATATATGGTCAATAGGGATTTACAAAATTGGAGGGTTGGTCGGTATAAATTTAATTTAATTAAAAAATATATGGTCAATAGGAATTATAAATTAAATAAAAAAAATTTTTTTTTTTATTTAAATTAATATAATAATTTTAAATTAAAAGGAATTTTATTAATAATTAAAAATAATTAATTATTACTAAAATTAAGTAATTTAATTAATTTAAATAATTAAATTATATTATATTAAATATAATTTTTATATTTTTAATTAATTTAATTTTTTTTTTAAAAAAATTAATTGTTTTAAGATTGGCTTAAAATTTTTTAAGTAAAGTAATTTCAAAGGATTAAATTGGGGGGTTTAATTTTTTAAAATAATTTTATTTGAATTTTTAGAAAAATTAATTGTTTTAAGATTGGCTTAAAATTTTTTAAGTAAAGTAATTTCAAAGGATTAAATTGGGGGGTTTAATTTTTTAAAATAATTTTATTTGAATTTTTAGAAAAATTAATTGTTTTAAAATTGGCTTAAAATTTGTTAAGTAAAGTAATTTCAAAGGATTAAATTGGGGGGTTTAATTTTTTAAAATAATTTTATTTGAATTTTTAGGAAAATTAATTGGCTTAAAATTTGTTAAGTAAAGTAATTTCAAAGGATTAAATTGGGGGGTTTAATTTTTTAAAATAATTTTATTTAATTTTTTTTAGAAAAATTAATTGTTTTAAAATTGGTTTAAAATTTGTTAAGTAAAGTAATTTCAAAGGATTAAATTGGGGGGGTTTAATTTTTTAAAATAATTTTATTTAATTTTTTTTTAGAAAAATTAATTGTTTTAAAATTGGTTTAAAATTTGTTAAGTAAAGTAATTTCAAAGGATTAAATTGGGGGGTTTAATTTTTTAAAATAATTTTATTTAATTTTTTTAAAATTGGTTTAAAATTTGTTAAGTAAAGTAATTTCAAAGGATTAAATTGGGGGGTTTAATTTTTTAAAATAATTTTATTTAATTTTTTTAAAATTGGTTTAAAATTTGTTAAGTAAAGAAATTTCAAAGGATTAAATTGGGGGTTTAATTTTTTAAAATAATTTTATTTGAATTTTTAGAAAAATTAATTGTTTTAAGATTGGTTTAAAATTTGTTAAGTAAAGTAATTTCAAAGGATTAAATTGGGGGGTTTAATTTTTTAAAATAATTTTATTTGAATTTTTAGAAAAATTAATTGTTTTAAAATTGGGTTAAAATTTATTAAGTAAAGTAATTTTAAAGGGTTAAATTGGGATTTAATTTTTTTTTTTTTGAAATTTTATTTTATAAAAAAATATGTAGTTGAAATAAATTATAAAAAAAATTATTTAGAAAAATTATGAAAAAATAATTTTTAGTAGAAAAAATTTTAATAAAATTTCTTGTTTTGTTAGTTTATCCTTAAGCATGAAAAATTATATGGGTTCAATTGTTTTTGTGTTAGTTTGTCTTAATCGTAAAAAATATGGTTTAATTATTTTTGTTTAGTTTATCCTTAAGCATGAAAAATTATATGGGTTCAATTGTTTTTGTGTTAGTTTGTCTTAATCGTGAAAAATATGGTTTAATTATTTTTGTTTAGTTTATCCTTAAGCATGGAAAATTATATGGGTTCAATTGTTTTTGTGTTGGTTTGTCTTAATCGTGGAAAATATGGTTTAATTGTTTTTGTTAGTTTGTTCTTAAGCATGGAAAATTATATGGATTCAATTGTTTTTGTGTTAGTTTGTCTTAATCGTGGAAAATATGGTTTAATTGTTTTTGTTAGTTTGTTCTTAAGCATGGAAAATTATATGGGTTGAATTATTTTTGTGTTAGTTTGTCTTAATCGTGGAAAATATGGTTTAATTATTTTTGTTAGTTTGTCTTTAAGCATGGAAAATTATATGGGTTCAATTGTTTTTGTGTTAGTTTGTCTTAATCGTGGAAAATATGGTTTAATTGTTTATGCTAGTTTATTCTTAAGCATGGAAAATTATATGGGTTCAATTGTTTTTGTGTTGATTTGTTTTAATTGCGGAAATAATTGTTTTTGTTAACTTGTCCTTAAGTATGGAAAATTATATGGGTTCAATTATTTTTGTGTTAGTTTGTCTTAATCGTGGAAAATATGGTTTAATTATTTTTGTTTAGTTTATTTTTAAGCATGGAAAATTATATGGGTTCAATTGTTTTTGTGTTGGTTTGTCTTAATCGTGGAAAATATGGTTTAATTGTTTTTGTTAGTTTGTTCTTAAGCATGGAAAATTATATGGGTTCAATTATTTTTGTGTTAGTTTGTCTTAATCGTGGAAAATATGGTTTAATTATTTTTGTTAGTTTGTCTTTAAGCATGGAAAATTATATGGGTTCAATTGTTTTTGTGTTAGTTTGTCTTAATCGTGGAAAATATGGTTTAATTGTTTATGCTAGTTTATCCTTAAGCATGGAAAATTATATGGGTTCAATTGTTTTTGTGTTGGTTTGTCTTAATCGTGGAAATAATTGTTTTTGTTAATTTGTCCTTAAGCATGGAAAATTATATGGGTTCAATTGTTTTTGTGTTGGTTTGTCTTAATTGTGGAAAATATGGTTTAATTGTTTTTGTTAGTTTGTTCTTAAGCATGGAAAATTATATGGATTCAATTGATTTTGTGTTGGTTTGTCTAATCGTGGAAAATATGGTTTAATTGTTTTTGTTAGTTTGTTCTTAAGCATGGAAAATTATATGGGTTCAATTATTTTTGTGTTAGTTTGTCTTAATCGTGGAAAATATGGTTTAATTATTTTTGTTAGTTTGTCTTTAAGCATGGAAAATTATATGGGTTCAATTGTTTTTGTGTTAGTTTGTCTTAATCGTGGAAAATATGGTTTAATTGTTTATGCTAGTTTATCCTTAAGCATGGAAAATTATATGGGTTCAATTGTTTTTGTGTTGGTTTGTCTTAATTGTGGAAATAATTGTTTTTGTTAACTTGTCCTTAAGTATGGAAAATTATATGGGTTCAATTATTTTTGTGTTAGTTTGTCTTAATCGTGGAAAATATGGTTTAATTATTTTTGTTTAGTTTATTTTTAAGCATGGAAAATTATATGGGTCCAATTGTTTTGTGTTGGTTTGTCTTAATCGTGGAAAATATGGTTTAATTGTTTTTGTTAGTTTGTTCTTAAGCATGGAAAATTATATGGATTCAATTATTTTTGTGTTAGTTTGTCTTAATCGTGGAAAATATGGTTTAATTGTTTATGCTAGTTTATCCTTAAGCATGGAAAATTATACGGGTTCAGTTGTTTTTGTGTTAATTTGTTTTAATTATGGAAAATATGGTTTAATTGTTTATGCTAGTTTATTCTTTAAACATGGAAAATTATATGGGTTCAATTATTTTTGTGTTAGTTTGTCTTAATCGTGGAAAATATGGTTTAATTATTTTTGTTAATTTGTCCTTAAGCATGGAAAATTATATGGGTTCAATTGTTTTTGTGTTGGTTTGTCTTAATTGTGGAAAATATGGTTTAATTGTTTTTGTTAGTTTGTTCTTAAGCATGGAAAATTATATGGATTCAATTGATTTTGTGTTGATTTGTCTAATCGTGGAAAATATGGTTTAATTGTTTTTGTTAGTTTGTTCTTAAGCATGGAAAATTATATGGGTTCAATTATTTTTGTGTTAGTTTGTCTTAATCGTGGAAAATATGGTTTAATTA
Source organism: Ophion ellenae (assembly GCA_963210295.1). NCBI lineage: Eukaryota > Metazoa > Arthropoda > Insecta > Hymenoptera > Ichneumonidae > Ophion > Ophion ellenae. Next base: position 637 of record OY723398.1, on the reverse strand, counting down.
TTTTTGTTAGTTTGTCTTTAAGCATGGAAAATTATATGGGTTCAATTGTTTTTGTGTTAGTTTGTCTTAATCGTGGAAAATATGGTTTAATTGTTTATGCTAGTTTATCCTTAAGCATGGAAAATTATATGGGTTCAATTGTTTTTGTGTTGGTTTGTCTTAATCGTGGAAAATATGGTTTAATTGTTTTTGTTAGTTTGTTCTTAAGCATGGAAAATTATATGGGTTCAATTATTTTTGTGTTAGTTTGTCTTAATCGTGGAAAATATGGTTTAATTATTTTTGTTAATTTGTCCTTAAGCATGGAAAATTATATGGGTTCAATTGTTTTTGTGTTGGTTTGTCTTAATTGTGGAAAATATGGTTTAATTGTTTTTGTTAGTTTGTTCTTAAGCATGGAAAATTATATGGATTCAATTGATTTTGTGTTGATTTGTCTAATCGTGGAAAATATGGTTTAATTGTTTTTGTTAGTTTGTTCTTAAGCATGGAAAATTATATGGGTTCAATTATTTTTGTGTTAGTTTGTCTTAATCGTGGAAAATATGGTTTAATTATTTTTGTTAGTTTGTCTTTAAGCATGGAAAATTATATGGGTTCAATTGTTTTTGTGTTAGTTTGTCTTAATCGTGGAAAA
>CAUJKO010000193.1:0-29643 GCA_963210295.1 Ophion ellenae | reverse complement strand
GGGCTTATTGTAGAAAAACACCATGCAAGATAGTGCATCCTGGCCAGGGGATAAACGAAAAGTTTTTTTTTCTTTAACTATCCCTGTAGGGGTAGGCATCTGCTGTCCAGAAAAGTGTGCACTCATAGAGGTGAAAGCTGGCCAGGCTCGCCAATCATTGACTTTCGCGATCTCTACAGAACCGCGTCTAGGTCATGGAGACTGAACTGGCCTATTATAAAGAGCATCTTAGAGTTTTAAATATATATTGCCACGTCTTCCAGTATGTATGAAGTCCAGCCTGTCACGAATCATAGCGCTCTTCGCAGAGCAACATCAAACCTATTCAAGTGACACTTGAGGCTATACAGTTTTTAGCAAATCAGCCATATTCTAAAGACAATTTTTTTTGTTCGTCGACGTTCAATGGCAGCCTCCGAGCATAGGGAACATTTTGAAAAAATAACATTCCGCTCAAGTAATGTCTTGGCTATCCAAAACACATACGAAAATGAGGTATTTATTACAAAACGATCAACTTTGTGGATCTATGGCGGGAGAATTTTTTTTTTTTTAGACTTCGACCACTGAACCCACTGCATGCACCATTTGAGCATAGATGCACTCGCGGTCTGGAATACTCACAAAAATACTTTCCTTTTTTGCTCCCGTTGAACCCCGATCGGCTCGTTCTGCGTGTGTATTTATTTTTCATGCTTTCCACGTTCAAAGATATCAGCGTGATATTGAAAAACTCTGGTGGAGGTGATTCTATTACATTTTCCGAGCTAGAAGGGAACGACAAAAATATTTTCTGATGGGAGACCTTTTTTAATCGTCGGCAGCGCTCAAAAGTGGCCACACGTTGAATGAAGCAGTGAGTTCACATATCTCTCTGGCAAGACTTTTCAACTCGTTAATATAGAGAACAACAATGAAACATCAGAAGAAATCTTGCACAACCAAGCCACGCTCTTAAGTTCGATCGACGACTTTGCTGTGTGGGAGATACAGATCGTCGAGTTCATTGAAGTACTGAAATCGCAAAGCCAAATTAAGCGCCAACGATTATCAACTAAACATGAATAGTCAATGATAGGCCAAATACCGAATCTGGAAGGATTGAAGTATTTCATGTACAGGCATTCTATATGCATGGGTGCAGGACACAGCGGTGATGGGTTAATGTGGTGAGAACTCGACTTGAACGCGTGATGGTCTATACTTTAACTTCTGCTCGATGAATTTCAACAACGTGGAAGTGGTTGAGCTTTAAAAAAGATACGTAATTTTACAATAAATGTAAATGAGTATAAATCAATACGCGTTAAATGTTATATCTCATTGCCACGGGAAATAATGATTATGAGGGCTGCGATTAATGTGCAATCAAGAGATAATGCACGTTTCGCATGGGTGACAGTTACAGCTTTATACCCAGCTGAACGAAACAGTCACCACGGATCTTCTTACATGCATTATTCAACGGTATTGAATCTATCGAATATTGGATTCCCAATAACTATAGGTCAAATTTTAAAAAAATTGTGCTTCAAAACAATTTATCCCTTAATGTGTGTACCACCGAAGAAGACATTGCTCCGATACGCGTGGCTCAACATAAAAAGAAGAAAAGCATATCAATTTGCTATACATACAAGATACCGAAGATAACAATGTATGACATATCACATAGATAAAGAACCTGTCAAGCCTCGTGAGCGCAGAACAGAGACAACCATTAAAAAATATATGTATGCCATCGGTGTATGAAGTTACCACAATTACTATATCGTCATATGTGCTAGACGAATTAAACAACAATCTATTATTTCGCCGGTGTCGGCATTACTTTAGATCAACGGATAAACTGCAATCACATGAGATCGATTATGGAGCAATAAAGCACTGCGCCATCCGACTATCAAATGATACTAATAAGTGGCTTCAAATCATCAACTCCTCAATCATCACATCACAGCGCCGATTTCATATCATAGTTTGTGACAGAACTGGAAAAACTAGTGCTGTACATAAAATATATTTTCTACGAAAATTAATGCTCATCATGAGTTAATTCTAATACCTTCACGCTATGGCAATAATTGTGCATTCAGTCATCATCAACTACTAGAGGTAGAAGTTGAATTACTCAAGATACAATGGCGTATGCCCCACATAATATTAGTCGAGAGCAATAAATTATCATTACATTGACCATTGGAAAGTGGGCGATACTTGAATGTGGGTTTTCGCTCTTGGGATCCATACGACTGTCCATCGCTTCAAAGCACAACGAAACATTCATGTACCGTAAAAGCTGCCTCCCAACTAGAGAAACCAAAATATGTAATTGGTGCGGTGCAGACTGGTAAAAAAGATAATGTATGGCAAAGGACATTATATTATTCACCGACTGCAAACTCACGAGTGCTAAACTTTATCTCAATTCAGGATTCTTTTCTCAAGATGACTCGAATATGGACTTCAAAAAAGTTTCGACATTTTGTTCAATAGGAACTCTCGATTTTGTAAATACCATTATGACTGCAATAGTGATCGTTCTTTACTAACCATCGCTGAGTCTTAATGTAACGACCCTCTCACGGTTAATGATTGATCGCATCAGAAATATGTAATTGGTGGCTGAATCATAAAGATTCATGCAAATGAAATAAATGTAACATTATGTACTTTTTATTCTCCTCACCCCGTACTTAGTTATGTCAGCATCACCAGCTACTCGGTTTGTGCAACTGAAAACAATATTACTTTCGAATGTGAAACTCATTTTTTTTGTATGGAATTTGATTGAAAATAAATTAATATAATCGCCCAATGATAATCGAAGACATTCATCGGTATACGTTCGTTAGACGTTCGTGAGCCGTTTGTTGGTAGTTTGCGAGGCATTCGAAGATTTTCGATAGTCGTTCGTGAAACGTTCCAGAGACTTCCGAAGACATTCATACGATGTTCGAAGCCATTTAAGAGACGTTCGAAAACATTCATAAGGCGGTTGAAGACACGCATGAGGGGTTCAAAAAGTTTCAAGAGCCTTTCTACGACGTTCATGAGACGTTTGAAGATGTTCGTGAGACATTCAAGAGACTTTCGAAAACGGTCATAAGACGTTTGAAGACATTCATGAGAGGTGCGAAGACCTTCGGAGACTTTCGAAGACGTTCAAGAGATCTGTGACGATATTTATAATACGTTTAAAGACATTGGTGAGGGATTCGAAGCCGTTTAAGAGACTTTAAAAGACATTTACAAGGGGTTTGAAGACGTTCAAGAAACTTTCGAATACGTTCAAGAGACTTTCGACGACATTCATAATACGTTTGAAGACATTCATGAGGGGTTCGAAGACGCTTAAGAGAGGCTTTCAAAGACATTCACGAGGAGTTTGTCCAAAGACATTCATAATACGTTTGAAGACATTCAAGAGACTTTCGACGACATTCATAAAACGTTTGAAGAGGTGCATGAGGCCTTCAAAGAGTTTCAAGAGACTTTCTACGACGATCATGAGATGTTTGAAGATGTTCGTGAGATATTCAAAAAACTTTCGAAAACGTTCATAAGAAGTTTGAAGACATTCATGAGAGGTGCGAAGACCTACAGTGACGTTCGAAGACATTCAACACATCTTTAACGATATTCATAATACGTTTGAGACATCGATGAGGGGGTTCGACGACGTTTTAGAGACTTTCAAAGACATTCACGAGGGGTTTTGAAGACGTTCAAGAAACTTTCGAATACGTTCAAGAGACTTTCGACGACATTCATAATACGTTTGATTACATTCATGAGGGATTCGAAGACGCTTGAGAGACTTTCGAAGACGTTCACGAGGGGTTCGAAGACGTTTAACAGACTTTCGACGGCGTACATAATATGTTTGAAGACATTCATGTGGGGTTCGAAGACGCTTAAGAGACTTTTAAAGACATTCACGAGAGGTGCGAAGACATTCAGAAACTTTCGAAGACATTCAAGAGTTCTTTGACAATATTCATAATACATTTAAAGACATCGATGAGAGGATCGACGATGTTTTAGAGACTTTCAAAGACATTCACGAAGGGTTTGAAGGCGTTCGAGAAACTTTCGAATACGTTCGAGAGACTTTCGGCCACATTCATAATACGTTTGAAGACATTCATGAGGGGTTCGAAGACGCTTGAGAGACATTCAAAGACCTTCACGAGAGGTGCGAAGACGTTCAAGAGACTTTCGACGACATTCATGAGTTCTTTGACAATATTCATAATACGTTTGAAGACATCGATGAGAGGATCGACGATGTTTTAGAGACTTTCAAAGACATTCACGGAGGGTTTGAAGAGGCGTTCAAGAGGCTTTCGAAGAAGTTCAGAAATCTTCGACGACATGCATAATACGATCTTCGACGACATGCATAATACGATCTTCGACGACATCCATAAACCGAAGGCATTCATGACGTTTGCAAGATAGTGCATCCTGGCCAGGGGATAAACGAAAAGTTTTTTTTTCTTTAACTATCCCTGTAGGGGTAGGCATCTGCTGTCCAGAAAAGTGTGCACTCATAAAGGTGAAAGCTGGCCAGTTCAGTCTCCATGACCTAGACGCGGTTCTGTAGAGATCACGAAAGTCAATGATTGGCGAGCCTGGCCAGCTTTCACCTTTATGAGTGCACACTTTTCTGGACAGCAGATGCCTACCCCTACAGGGATAGTCAAAGAAAAAAAAACTTTTCGTTTATCCCCTGGCCAGGATGCACTATCTTGCAAACGTCATGAATGTCTTCGGTTTATGGATGTCGTCGAAGATCGTATTATGCATGTCGTCGAAGATCGTATTATGCATGTCGTCGAAGATTTCTGAACGTCTTCGAAAGCCTCTTGAACGCCTCTTCAAACCCTCCGTGAATGTCTTTGGAAGTCTCTAAAACATCGTCGATCCTCTCATCGATGTCTTCAAACGTATTATGAATATTGTCAAAGAACTCATGAATGTCGTCGAAAGTCTCTTGAACGTCTTCGCACCTCTCGTGAAGGTCTTTGAATGTCTCTCAAGCGTCTTCGAACCCCTCATGAATGTCTTCAAACGTATTATGAATGTGGCCGAAAGTCTCTCGAACGTATTCGAAAGTTTCTCGAACGCCTTCAAACCCTTCGTGAATGTCTTTGAAAGTCTCTAAAACATCGTCGATCCTCTCATCGATGTCTTTAAATGTATTATGAATATTGTCAAAGAACTCTTGAATGTCTTCGAAAGTTTCTGAATGTCTTCGCACCTCTCGTGAATGTCTTTAAAAGTCTCTTAAGCGTCTTCGAACCCCACATGAATGTCTTCAAACATATTATGTACGCCGTCGAAAGTCTGTTAAACGTCTTCGAACCCCTCGTGAACGTCTTCGAAAGTCTCTCAAGCGTCTTCGAATCCCTCATGAATGTAATCAAACGTATTATGAATGTCGTCGAAAGTCTCTTGAACGTATTCGAAAGTTTCTTGAACGTCTTCAAAACCCCTCGTGAATGTCTTTGAAAGTCTCTAAAACGTCGTCGAACCCCCTCATCGATGTCTCAAACGTATTATGAATATCGTTAAAGATGTGTTGAATGTCTTCGAACGTCACTGTAGGTCTTCGCACCTCTCATGAATGTCTTCAAACTTCTTATGAACGTTTTCGAAAGTTTTTTGAATATCTCACGAACATCTTCAAACATCTCATGATCGTCGTAGAAAGTCTCTTGAAACTCTTTGAAGGCCTCATGCACCTCTTCAAACGTTTTATGAATGTCGTCGAAAGTCTCTTGAATGTCTTCAAACGTATTATGAATGTCTTTGGACAAACTCCTCGTGAATGTCTTTGAAAGCCTCTCTTAAGCGTCTTCGAACCCCTCATGAATGTCTTCAAACGTATTATGAATGTCGTCGAAAGTCTCTTGAACGTATTCGAAAGTTTCTTGAACGTCTTCAAACCCCTTGTAAATGTCTTTTAAAGTCTCTTAAACGGCTTCGAATCCCTCACCAATGTCTTTAAACGTATTATAAATATCGTCACAGATCTCTTGAACGTCTTCGAAAGTCTCCGAAGGTCTTCGCACCTCTCATGAATGTCTTCAAACGTCTTATGACCGTTTTCGAAAGTCTCTTGAATGTCTCACGAACATCTTCAAACGTCTCATGAACGTCGTAGAAAGGCTCTTGAAACTTTTTGAACCCCTCATGCGTGTCTTCAACCGCCTTATGAATGTTTTCGAACGTCTCTTAAATGGCTTCGAACATCGTATGAATGTCTTCGGAAGTCTCTGGAACGTTTCACGAACGACTATCGAAAATCTTCGAATGCCTCGCAAACTACCAACAAACGGCTCACGAACGTCTAACGAACGTATACCGATGAATGTCTTCGATTATCATTGGGCGATTATATTAATTTATTTTCAATCAAATTCCATACAAAAAAAATGAGTTTCACATTCGAAAGTAATATTGTTTTCAGTTGCACAAACCGAGTAGCTGGTGATGCTGACATAACTAAGTACGGGGTGAGGAGAATAAAAAGTACATAATGTTACATTTATTTCATTTGCATGAATCTTTATGATTCAGCCACCAATTACATATTTCTGATGCGATCAATCATTAACCGTGAGAGGGTCGTTACATTAAGACTCAGCGATGGTTAGTAAAGAACGATCACTATTGCAGTCATAATGGTATTTACAAAATCGAGAGTTCCTATTGAACAAAATGTCGAAACTTTTTTGAAGTCCATATTCGAGTCATCTTGAGAAAAGAATCCTGAATTGAGATAAAGTTTAGCACTCGTGAGTTTGCAGTCGGTGAATAATATAATGTCCTTTGCCATACATTATCTTTTTTACCAGTCTGCACCGCACCAATTACATATTTTGGTTTCTCTAGTTGGGAGGCAGCTTTTACGGTACATGAATGTTTCGTTGTGCTTTGAAGCGATGGACAGTCGTATGGATCCCAAGAGCGAAAACCCACATTCAAGTATCGCCCACTTTCCAATGGTCAATGTAATGATAATTTATTGCTCTCGACTAATATTATGTGGGGCATACGCCATTGTATCTTGAGTAATTCAACTTCTACCTCTAGTAGTTGATGATGACTGAATGCACAATTATTGCCATAGCGTGAAGGTATTAGAATTAACTCATGATGAGCATTAATTTTCGTAGAAAATATATTTTATGTACAGCACTAGTTTTTCCAGTTCTGTCACAAACTATGATATGAAATCGGCGCTGTGATGTGATGATTGAGGAGTTGATGATTTGAAGCCACTTATTAGTATCATTTGATAGTCGGATGGCGCAGTGCTTTATTGCTCCATAATCGATCTCATGTGATTGCAGTTTATCCGTTGATCTAAAGTAATGCCGACACCGGCGAAATAATAGATTGTTGTTTAATTCGTCTAGCACATATGACGATATAGTAATTGTGGTAACTTCATACACCGATGGCATACATATATTTTTTAATGGTTGTCTCTGTTCTGCGCTCACGAGGCTTGACAGGTTCTTTATCTATGTGATATGTCATACATTGTTATCTTCGGTATCTTGTATGTATAGCAAATTGATATGCTTTTCTTCTTTTTATGTTGAGCCACGCGTATCGGAGCAATGTCTTCTTCGGTGGTACACACATTAAGGGATAAATTGTTTTGAAGCACAATTTTTTTTAAAATTTGACCTATAGTTATTGGGAATCCAATATTCGATAGATTCAATACCGTTGAATAATGCATGTAAGAAGATCCGTGGTGACTGTTTCGTTCAGCTGGGTATAAAGCTGTAACTGTCACCCATGCGAAACGTGCATTATCTCTTGATTGCACATTAATCGCAGCCCTCATAATCATTATTTCCCGTGGCAATGAGATATAACATTTAACGCGTATTGATTTATACTCATTTACATTTATTGTAAAATTACGTATCTTTTTTAAAGCTCAACCACTTCCACGTTGTTGAAATTCATCGAGCAGAAGTTAAAGTATAGACCATCACGCGTTCAAGTCGAGTTCTCACCACATTAACCCATCACCGCTGTGTCCTGCACCCATGCATATAGAATGCCTGTACATGAAATACTTCAATCCTTCCAGATTCGGTATTTGGCCTATCATTGACTATTCATGTTTAGTTGATAATCGTTGGCGCTTAATTTGGCTTTGCGATTTCAGTACTTCAATGAACTCGACGATCTGTATCTCCCACACAGCAAAGTCGTCGATCGAACTTAAGAGCGTGGCTTGGTTGTGCAAGATTTCTTCTGATGTTTCATTGTTGTTCTCTATATTAACGAGTTGAAAAGTCTTGCCAGAGAGATATGTGAACTCACTGCTTCATTCAACGTGTGGCCACTTTTGAGCGCTGCCGACGATTAAAAAAGGTCTCCCATCAGAAAATATTTTTGTCGTTCCCTTCTAGCTCGGAAAATGTAATAGAATCACCTCCACCAGAGTTTTTCAATATCACGCTGATATCTTTGAACGTGGAAAGCATGAAAAATAAATACACACGCAGAACGAGCCGATCGGGGTTCAACGGGAGCAAAAAAGGAAAGTATTTTTGTGAGTATTCCAGACCGCGAGTGCATCTATGCTCAAATGGTGCATGCAGTGGGTTCAGTGGTCGAAGTCTAAAAAAAAAAAAATTCTCCCGCCATAGATCCACAAAGTTGATCGTTTTGTAATAAATACCTCATTTTCGTATGTGTTTTGGATAGCCAAGACATTACTTGAGCGGAATGTTATTTTTTCAAAATGTTCCCTATGCTCGGAGGCTGCCATTGAACGTCGACGAACAAAAAAAATTGTCTTTAGAATATGGCTGATTTGCTAAAAACTGTATAGCCTCAAGTGTCACTTGAATAGGTTTGATGTTGCTCTGCGAAGAGCGCTATGATTCGTGACAGGCTGGACTTCATACATACTGGAAGACGTGGCAATATATATTTAAAACTCTAAGATGCTCTTTATAATAGGCCAGTTCAGTCTCCATGACCTAGACGCGGTTCTGTAGAGATCGCGAAAGTCAATGATTGGCGAGCCTGGCCAGCTTTCACCTCTATGAGTGCACACTTTTCTGGACAGCAGATGCCTACCCCTACAGGGATAGTTAAAGAAAAAAAAACTTTTCGTTTATCCCCTGGCCAGGATGCACTATCTTGCATGGTGTTTTTCTACAATAAGCCCCCACCCTACTATAAGCCTATGAGGATCCAAAAATCGAAATCCGAAGAAGGATCGGAACAGCAGTTTTCGCCATTCCAGTCTTCAACCTCCGAGGTGTCCTTGTGGAAGAGTCGGAAAACGGAAAATCAGTTAAGAAAAATGTCGAACCAAATTGAACTAATCGATCTCGTCGATGATGAGATGGAGGTTGTCGTGAATATCGCCCATGACGACGAAGTGGAAGTTGGGGTAGACGAAGACGTTATTGATATCGCCGATGATGACGATGATGAGTGCGCGGACATTGAAGTGCTTGCACATGATGACATGCAACTGGCCGAGATGGGCAGTGATACGGAATCATTTGATAGTGGATTGGGTGATGCCTCAGATAAAGGAGTCCATTATGTGCGTGAAATCATAGTGGACCAGCAGCGAATAAATCGATTGAACCGGAGCGTCATGGGCTGTGTGAACTACGAATATCTCACCGAAAATGATCGGGCGAAATTTTGCGTGCTGTGATACTTTGATATGCGGGGCACGGTTGATCAACTAATTGAAAGATGTGGCCACTTCAGCGAACGGTTTAACAACATCCAGGGGATATTTTGTAACAACTGCGGCGGGCCGACTCACCAAGTTTCAATGCGTGACACGTGCCCCACCTGCCTGAACTTATACTTGGTCAATGGTTCGTATTATCCTTAGTATGATTCAAAATATGATTATGTTGTAGATGTTAATAAGATTCATGATTTGTTATGTTCCAGGATCACGTATCCGCTGCGGATATTCGAAATAAAATAATTTGAAACAATGAAAACCAGCGAAACACACACACACACACCAAAGATTTTATGTATAATATATATTATGCAAGGCCATTGTTCAATTTAATTATTAATAAACTATTGTTTTATTGTCATTTAATTCGAAGCATTCTTTTTACTCCCCCCCCCCCTCCCCCCGTCGTTCCACACATACACACACACACACACACACACACACACACATACACACACACACACACACACACACACACGCACGCACGCACGCAAAATACTCATCGCCGCCGGCTTCTCCCTCCCGCTAGTCGCTTCACAGATCACATGGCCCCCCTCCACAGAGGCCCCCCTGTGACGTCACACGCGCCCGGCGACCCCCCTCCCCTCCGCCTTACCCCCACACTTGGCTTCCCCGCGCTGGAGCCCCCCGCCCCGCTCCCCCCCTGAGATCTCAAACATTTGTCTAAGTTTTTTTTTTTTATATATATAAACTCATGTGAATAGTCTAGACAAAAATGCTCCGCTTACATCTATAATGTTGATAATAAATTATCGGATTTTATGGGTTTTCAAGGACTCGCGACTCTATGATGCCCCCTCCCCCACAGAGTCGACAGCGGCTTCCCCCTCTCGCCCGCGGGTCCAGCTATCGCCGGGAAGACATCGTCACCATGAACTAGCCTCCCCACTCTCTAACACCCCTCCCCTTTCCCTCCGCCGGAACCCCGCACTCGGCTGCCGCGTGCATGATTCCCCCCCCCCCTCCGCCATGCATACCCCGGCTTCCCCGCGCTCGACTCCCCCGCCCCGCTCCCCCCTGAGATCCCTGAGTTAGAACCAGCCTATTACCACTACTTCTATATGGAAAGGGTAAATTTATTGAAACCTTTTCTACATTGTTAAGTGTCATTTCAAGAACATTCCGTGAATTTTGTACGCGAAAATATCCACAAACAAGCCGGTGCCACGTTTTTCTCGAAACCACTTTTTCAAAGTCCGTGTTTACTGCCATTTGAAAACTACATGACCGATTTATTTCAAACTTGGTACACACTTTTTACATATAAAATACCTCCCCCCCAACGGCTAGTTTCAGATTTTCTTTTCACATTGAGGGGGTTTTCCACCCCCAAAATGGCGGAATTTTTCGTGAAAAGTAACACTTTTCACTTTACATGACGCCCAAAAATTTTGAAATGAAAAAAAAAATTATCAAAGACCGTTGGGGGGAGGATTTGATGATACTTTGACTAAATTTTAATGGTACTTGATTTCAGATAATTTCTAGCTGAGATACAGTGAACACAGCAAATCGTGTTTTTCCAAAGGCTTTCTTGGAAAAGCTTTGTCACCGGTTTGTTTGTGGATATTTTCTCGTACAAATTTCACGGAATGTTCTTGAAATGACACTTAAGGTAGTACCTCCACAGAAGAGTTGAATTAAGAAATGGTTTTAATTTGACATATATGTTATTTAATACATTATCCAAACATCTGTGCAATTTGAATAAGTTTGACCACCCCAAACCTGAGATAGTTACACTTAAAGTTGGCTTGGTTTACACGTAACAAATGCGTTATGATGGGCAAACAGAGCATCAATAATTCTACCGTCAAAACTAAAATTAAGAAATTGATAAAAACGAGGATAAGCTAGAGTAAGATATCACGAATAATGTGAAAAAAAAATGAGAATGATTCACCATCTAGTTTCCAAGATATAACCATGAGAAGCCCTCACAATTTTGGTGCAAAGCCTGGCAAAGCCTGGAGAAAAAACAATTGGGGCAAAGCCTGACAGTCCCGGCAAAAACTTTACTGGCAATGGTAGATCAAAAACACAATATAAAATATATTTTACGGCAATAAATTATATCTATCGTATTATCTACTAGTACCGAGTCAATATTGCGTAGTTTTTAATTTTATTTATTACTAATTGAACCAATAATCAATCTTTTGAACATGAACATAGTATGTAAACTTTTGGTTGAGATTTTCGCAGAGGAACTACCTTAAAGGGACTAAAAGAATCGAAGTTCAGTCGAACGTTGGCTTCTCTAGCAGCGCTCGCTGCCTCGACTGTATTTTCGACGGATAAAAGTACGGGTTAAAATAAACAAGTTTACGTTTGCGCATGCAGCGGTTCGCGGGGTCCGTTTTTTTTTCTTCACGTTTTCCACTTAACTTTCGAGTGTTTTTCCGTGAAAAAAGGGTGTTTTTCCTCGTACATTCGTGTCTCTTATTGTTGATAAATAGTGGGGACGCAAGTCGAGAAGTAAAATTCTCGTAGCGTAAAGTTCGTCTCGTTGTGGTATTTATGTGGCGTGAACGAGCGAAACTAGTCTTGGTTTGCTGAAGAGAGGAAGAGAAAGAGAGGGAGAAGGCTTGTATAGAGCATATTCTGCCTACAGAGGGTTTACACTCGGAGGAGCCCAGGTGGCAATGTCGCCCGATGCAGTGCTCCGGCCCACAGGTGGGTTCTTTGCTCTGTGCCTTCGGTTCGTTGCCACCTAGACGCTGTTTCCGACAAATTAAATAGCGTTGTGGAGGAAAAAAAAGCATTTCGACTGCCGAGGACGTCGACGGTTCCAAAAGGCGAATAAAACAACTGTACAAAGACGACAAATTAAAAAACATAATTAATTCATGTCTGTGAATGAAGTAACTAATATTGAGATTTTTTAAATTATTTTTGTGTGTTCAAAATGGAGGCTGAAGAAATATTCTGATTTTATTTCCGACGTTTGATAGTAAGCCACTGCTATCCTGTGCGACCCTTTCTACCCCCTTAATTGTACGCTACACTCGTCATTTCGCGATTTGAAGTTCCTTCGAGATGCCCCGGAGTGCTGCCCACGGCCACCACTTTCGCAATGCACTGCTGTGACGCATCAGGAGGGCACGGGGAAACTGCGAAAAACTCGGGCTGACACTGGCGGCTATATTTTACCGAGTTCGCGTTCATCGTCGGAAACTCACTCTAATCGGCGCGCAAAACAATCAAAATAGACAACGAGAACATCTCAATACAAGACAGGACTCGATACCTAGGCATTAATTTTCGCTGCACATTGAATATGGCATGCCACACCAAAACAATAATAAATAAAACGCGAAAAATAACATATATGCTATCCGGAATTATGGGCTGGAACAGCAAAATTGACACGCACGTAAAATACAAACTCATGAGAGCATGCATATTGCCAATCTTAGACTACGGAATGAGCTGCCTATATTCACTGTACAGCGACAATAATCTCAATCAACTAGAAATGGCGTATAAAAAAATGTTAAAAATAGCGGGGAACTTGCCACGAAGCTCTCCCACCCAAGACCTCTACGAGATGCTTGGCGAAACAAGCTTTAGAGAAAGAGCCACGACTAACTTCACTACATACTTGCAAAAATTAACTGACCTTGACAATAACCTAACCGGAATCAACAACGAAATCCCAAGATCTCAAAACTCGGTCTTAGAGCAGAGACGTTAAGAGCTCAATCGTACTATCACTCATTTGTAAATAACCCCCCATCACATCACATCGTCCTTATCACCTCAAATAATCACGTAACCGAAAACACAAATATAAAACATTTAAACAACAACAAATAGTCATAAGACAAATAATCGTTAATCACCGAGGATCTCAGCACACATGTTTGATCAAAAAAAGCCAAAGGCAAGCTGTAAAAAAATGTAAACAAAAGAACATTGAATAAAACTACTTACTTACTACTACTAATCGGCGTGCAAGCCTGTGCGCGGCTGTGCGGTCACCCATCCGAGTACTGGCCCAGGGCAACGCTGCTCGCCATGGAAGATCACCGAAACCGCGAGAAAATGTTTTTGCAACCTACCGCACAGCTTGACATTTCTTTTTATTGTTCAGAAAAAGAATACGTTTTGGGCGAGATTAAGCTTGGGTGCTTTCGTTGGTGAAGAAATTGAAGGGCTATACCAGTGTGAACGCTGAAAATTTGGGTTATTTTCGGGAATTTTGTGGAAGAAAAGTACTCAATTCAATGTTTCGGAAAATTAAGAATATATTTGGCTATATTTGACCTATATTACATAATCTTTTCATAGAAAAATATTGAGGTCCGAGCGACTTATGCGCTGCCTTCGGAGGTGCCAAAAAAAAGTTCCTCCACTGCTGACATGATTCCGACCTACTGAGTAGCTGAAACCGAAAAAGGAAAAAATGGCGTTAAACTGGAAGGTATCTCCTGTACAATGACGTAGGATTTTCGAAAAATATCAAAATCTAACAAAATGGCATAGTTATGAAAAAAAAAGTCTGTTTTCTTGCCTATAAAATGGTCGTTTTTTTCAATGCCAAATCGCCAATTTTCATCCAATCAAAAATATCCTACGTCATTGTAGAGTAAATATATTTAAGAGTACTCAGTTCAAATTTCAAGTCAATCGGATAATTGCTCTTTGAGTTACAATGTCAGCAAATTTGAAAAATCTCATTTGGAGAACAACGCGTTGAAAGATTTAACCATCGATTTTTGCAAGATAACATGATATTTACCATAAAAACTGCTAATTACAAGATATTCTTGAAAGTACAAACTGTCGAAAGAGGCAAAAAAAATCGATTTTTCAAAGTGTCACACTGGTATAGCCCCTTAAACCGAATTCAATTTCCATAGCATGATAAATAAATATTTAGAAAATAATTTAAAAAGGATACAATACTTTTCAAGATGAATCACAAAAAACCAATAATTTTGTCACAAAAGTCCTAAAATCTCACAAAATCATGAAATTTATCATGAAATCAACTTCAATGTTGTATAAAATTCGAACGAGTGAATTTATCGTATGAAGGCTAACAACCTTTTTTGAAGAGCGTTAAATTTTCTATAAACGATATTTATAGGCGTTTCCGTGTGATGAACCGTAGGCGAGTTATAAAGCTCAGAAGCGGCGAACAAAACTTTTACGATGTTGAATGAGTAGGAAATAGAAAATCGCGATAAGGGACCTCTAAATATTAATATAAAGGGCTAAAATTCGGTCGACGATCATTTTTTGTCATTCTCAACAACATTTTCAACAGAAATTAAAAAAAAAAAATTCAATGCTTTTTTGGGCGGTCTAATAATATACCGGGTATACGTCTTGACCTTCGAATAGTTTCTGGTGTGATAACGGCGCAGGCTCTTGTATACCATTTTCGATACGGTTATTACATGTTACTTTGGATGGATCCACTTGTCTACTGATTCTAATATTGGTAGATGGTAAACATTCTTCACTCTACTACAGTTTTACTACGTTACAATGTCAGTATTTACAAACATCAGAAACATCTCCGACTATTGACATTTTTGTATCCGTTGGACAACCTTCGCTGCTATCACACCAGAAACTATTCGAAGGTCAAGAGAATCATTCATCCGACGTCTTCAAAAATGTGTCGGGGTTAATGGCCATCACTTCGAACATTTGTTCCAATAAATTTTCTCCACACAAAATTCAATTACATTATTCGGATATTCTTATTGTCAATACCATCACGAATTCCCGTTTTTACACGTCTATTTTGGTGAAAAATCATTTCAAGGTCATGATATCATAGATCGTTGGATTCGTCTGAATATCAGCTACAACGTCTTCATATAAAAAAAAAACATGTTCCCAATTGAAAAACCATTGGAATCCCAATCCCAATTGAAAAACCATGACCTTGGGAACGAAAAAACTATAACTTTGATAAAAATATATTTTTCATCTCTGTATCAGCCCTTCGAAATCAATCAAATTACCTCACGACATTTTTTTCGTCACTCTAAAGGAAACGGAGATATTTGGGGTGGTCACGTTAAATGGTCCATCCTGTATTATAATTTAGTGTATACATAACACAAACGCCGGTATCCGTCCGTATGTCACGGGTCCCTAGCTCGTAAACGGAATTAGTTACAGACCTGAAATTTGGACACTTTGTGTAGAATGTTGACCCAAAACCGAATATTGAATTAGGAATTCAACAAAATTATTTTCCATGGGGACACATGCATGAAAAAAGAGCACAAAAAAATGTCTTACCCTGGCATATGGGGTGTAATTATTTAACGGGCCAGTCCACTTTGGAGCCACGAAAAAAGCTATTCTCGCGATTTTTTTGGGGATTTTATAAAAGATATAAATATAAAAGTTGTTGGGCTTGACAAATAAAGTACTGAAATACATTTAAAAAAATGTTAATTCATTTTTATTTATTTTTCAGTACAAAAACTATAGTTTAACGTAACGCCTCAAAAATAGGTGGGCTAGTTAGCTCCATCACAACTCGGCAACGGCTTGTCTGAAACAAAAAAATCAAAGTCCATTAGATTCAGTATGACACCAGCTACAAAATGACCCTCGGATATAAAGTTTTATCAAAAAATAAAAAAAATGGCAGATGAAAAATGAAAAAAGTAAAAAAACGCGTTTTTTCTCGCAGTTTTGCGAAAAAAGAGTGAAAATAAAAATTTTAACACTATCAAGGATCATCTTGTTGCGAATCATATTTACAATATGTGGTTCAAAATTCAAGAGAATCGGTTTATTAGTTTTAGAGATACGATGGAGCTAGATTTTGAAAACGTTGTTTCGATAAAAACGCGTTTAAAGTTTATACTATGAAAAACTCTTACCTAAACTCAATCGGCAATTCCTGCACCGTACAAAATCCCTTCTGATTGCTCATCACCGTCGATTTCTTCAAGTCTTGCTTGTTTTCGATTTTTTGAAATTTTCACAGTGAACTGGCCCCTTAAAGCTCATTCAGAAGAGTATAAATATATTTTCTTTCTTTTTATCTTTAAAAATAAACAATTGGCGGGCCGTCCAAGTTGTCAGTTTTAGACAATATTTGTTACGGGGTCTATCTCAAAAACTAAACCGTTTAGGGATTTGGAATTTCTGTATATCATCTACTATATACTGTATTTGAACGACTAAAAACAATTTAGAAGTTAATTTGTCATATGTACGGAATCCTCATAGTGCAAGGCCCAACTCGCAATTTACCGATTTTTCGGGATTTTTTTTTAGAGAATCGTAATGTTAAATTTCTACAAAAATCAGGTATTTGAAAAAGTATCATCTGAAGAACACTTTTCAATTTTTTTGTGTAAAAATATTTAATTGTAACAGATTTCGTTAGTATGTCAGTTTATCCTATGATTGATCAAAAGAATTTCCGAAATACCAAATTTAAAAAAATTGCCGCGTGTTTAAAGTGAGAGTCTTGATTTTTGCGAAAAAATCGGCATTTTTCGTTTACCAAAACGAACGTATGCATAGGAAAAAAAACCTTCGATGTAATACTATATTTTGGCATCTAGAAGAAGCCCGAACAATTTCAGAAAGATCGATACAGTGGTTTTTGAGATGTTTTGCTCACCGACTTCGAAAACGTACTTTCGAGAAAAAGCGTTTAGAGTTTCGAACGACAGCCTATATAAATCTGCCAATTTTGACCCCATCACCAATTTTCAGGAAACATTTATAAAATGATATACTGTCAAAATTTCAGGCATCGGGAATTTTCGAAATACCAAGTTTAAAAAAATTGGCGTGTGTTCAATAGGGAGTCTTGATATTTGCGAAAAATGGGCATTTTTCGTTTAACGGAACGAAAGTGTGCACAGCAAAAAAAAACCTTCGATCAAATACTATATTTTGACATTTAGAAAGAGCGTTAAAAATTTCAGAACGATCGAGACAGTAGTTTTTGAGATATTTTGATCATCAACTTCGAAAACCTACTTTCGAGAAAAAAAAACGTTTAAATTTTCGAACGATGCTCCGAGCGTTCCGACGGTCGTCAACATGACAGTCTATAAATCTGTCAATTTGATTCCATCACCTTGGAATTTTCGGGAAACATTTATAAGACGATTTACTGTCAAAATATATTGGTTTCGAAAAAAGTGATTTTTCGACTTTACAACTAGACATAACCCCTTAAGAAAGTCTATAAATGAAATTCAACGTTGCAAAAAGAAGTCAAGTTTTCCAAGCAGCAAGCACAGTCTCTTACTGTCGATACGTGAGAAACGGTTTTCAATTCTCCCGTGCCCGAATGAAATTATCTCCTTGGAGAATTCAAAGTCGTACCACGTGTACTTGTCCGTATTCGATCATCGACGTTCACTTTGAGCTCGTGAAAAAAAAATCAAAGCTGCTGTCGACGTGCAAAAATCGAAAGAAAATCTTGGACCAGCGAAGATTTCGTATCCACGAGGGCTGTGCACGCTTGTAAACTTTCTCGCTGTGTGCTTCGTAGAGTCACGACGAACTTGCTCAACGCGGAGAACATGTTCGCAGATTGGTCGAAGATTAAAATGAAGTTTTAATTTATTTTGTCCTGGGGAATGAGCAGTTCACGTGCCATGATTTCTGACAGCAATAACGGTACGAGGGGATTGAAAACTTGTTGAGAAAATTATTATTATCTGTTACGGACTAATAAAATTCCAAGCACGAACCGTTTGAACTAAATTTTCGAAGGAAGCTTCGCCGGAGTTCGTTTGGGTCAATTAAGCAAGTTTTACCTCGTTGGACGCTGACAAGGAAGACGATTTAGAATTTTTTTTGTTTTCAAAAACCGCTGGCTTAATTATTTTTTTATTTTTGTCACTCCGCAAAGATCGCTTTTTATTATTTTAGTGCCTCGTCTGTTACATGCTTCTTTATCGCGAAAATAATTGTGTTTCTGTGGTGAAATTCGTTTTGTTCAGTTACGGAAGTTATCAATTTCGTTGGACGTGGCGGGAGGAAGGGGTCTAGGAAAATCAGTGTACGAAAATCCACAGGCTTAATTATTATTTAATTTTTATCACCCTACAAAAATTACTCGCTTAATAATTCTTTAATTTTTATCACCCTACAAAAATCACTCGCTTGAATATTTGTCTTCTTTCAATGTTTCTAAAATAATTAAAAAATATTCAGATGATCAATCGTATAATTCATAAATATTTTATCATTTATTAGTAATTATGTAATTTAAAAATAATTCGATATTTTTTAAATCACTTTAAAATAATTCAATATTTTTAAAAACATTTTAAAATAATTTAATATTTTGAAAAAAGTAGAAAAAAACGTTTAACACAAAATATTGGTCGGAAATTAGCATACAGTAGACAACATGCTAATTTATCACCAATATTTTTGTTTTTTGACAGTTGTACGATTTGAAAAGGCGAGGGCCTTGTGAGAGACAAAAATGTTCATGGTGGAGGCGGTTTGAAAGATTTCATTGACCCTACGTCCTTGTTACGCCTGAGTTGGGACACTTAAACACAGGAAATTGGTCTGTATACTGGGGTCGACTTTGGCTCTCGCACTCCCTCATTCTCTCTCTCTCTCTCTCTCTCTCTCTCTCTCTCTCTTTCTATAAATAGAAAGAATAATCGTATGTGAAGTGTATTGGCCTGATTGGTTATAATATTTCATCTCGTATATCCGTCTCTCGAGCTTGTTCAGTACCCACGAATTATTTATTAAAACCCAGCTCGTTTCAGGGTTCCAAACCTGAGAGCATTCATAGTGTTCTCCGGTTCGTTCGTCGGTCTGTCACAGCAGAGCCTCCCCCCCGTCTGTTCTGATAAGTCGGTGATTAAAAAATCAGGAACAATTCATAAAACTACTCCTTAGTGAGTACTTTTGAGCAAAATATTGTGGTTGCTTTGGAATAGGTAGTTTCATGAAATAGTTAGATGCTTTAAAATAGTTAATTTGACAATATCTTATTTGCCATATTTTCGATATTATTCAAATAATTTGACACGTCGAATATTGATGAGTATTAGTGTGTGTAAACTAATATTATTCAATTAAAAAACAGAAGAATTAGGATTTTTTTTCTTTTTCCAGAAATTAAATTTCAATCGAATATTACAATTATGTCGTACCTAACAACGGAATATATTGAGATCTTATATCGATCTTATATCGAAAATGAAGAGATAATTAGTTGCTATTCATAAGTATTTAATAAGGCAATCATAATTTGCAATTTATAAGTATTCAATGAAGCAATCATAAGTTGGAATTTATCAGTCATTAAGGCGAAACTACTTTGGTGAAATTTGCATTGTTGAAACGCAAAGAAATTCTTTTGTATTTTCGCATGTTTTTTATTTTGATCAGCAACCAAACCATATTTCTGCAGACTTAAGTTGCCGTCCTTAATAGGGATCAAAAGAAACATTCCGACGATTTTTCGTCACCGAGTCGTAGCGGAAAAAACTGGGGAATTCTCAAAAAATGTTTTTCGTTTCACTCCAACGACGCAAGTTTCAATATCATGGGAGATTATTAGTCGCCAAGAGTTCTCATGCAATTTTGCCCCTGGAACGAAAATTCGAAATAACTCGAGTTCCAAATGAGATTTACCTTCGAAGTACGTGATGTGATCGAATAATATCAATTTTTCATAAAATGGGGCACGTTAGAAAATGTTTTTGGTAAAAAAGATCGCCGAAAATAATATTTTCGTAAAAAGTTTTAAACACGTTAAAAATCTCCTACATATTACGATGTAAAGTGTTCTTATAAGATTCTAAAAAAATTGTTAAGTCAATCGGTGAAAAATTGGCGATGTAATGTTGCCGCAGGACCTTATCAGACAAAACTGACTCGCTTCATCAATCCATTTCTTACAAAAACTTGTGAAAATATTTGCAAAGATACTTGAAGATGTATAGAATGAAGGCGAATAGACGAAATTTTCATTCGATCAATTGGGTATAAAAAAAAATCGTCGAAATTCCCCTTTTTTCAAGCTGTATAAATTGGCAGTCTCCAGTGGAGGACACTGCTGTGACGGGTTGGGAAAGGTAATTTTTTTCCGATTTTTTGTCTATTAAATTGTTTATTCAGTAGTTGAAAAGGAGGTATGTTATCAAGCATACATTGAACATATTTCGTGTAAATATTTATTTTTAAAAAAATAAAAATTAACAATGTAATTGAGGTATGAAAGAGCGTCTGTATAAAAAATGTGGTCCAACGGCTGGATCAATAACTTGACAATGGTTGGTTTGAAAAATGAAAATGTTTTATAATCTATGTAAATATAGATCTCGTTGGACGCAGCCGTTTTTCGACCGAAAAGAAATCACAAAATAGGGGTTTTCGAAAAAAGTGCACTTTTGGCGGAATTTTTACTTATATTTGGAGGCTTAAGAAATTCGAAACTGAAAATATGGCTACGCACAACGATAGTTACTGCAGTTACGGAAATTTTGATTTTTGAAATTGAAAACCGTACAATTATAGATAGAGTTATGATTCCGGCCAGGTCGAGAAAAGTCGTTTCGAGAAAAACGCGATTGAAAGTTTTAGTATACGTAAATCGTTGCTCTACCTTCTCTTATTAAATCGTTTGTAACGTAGTCAATTTTCAATATTGTAACTTGTATTTTTTTTTACATATTCTTGAATATGTATACTTTGAAAAATTACAAAAAAAATCGACATTTTCTATCCGTCACAGTGGTGCCTCGCCCTAATGAAACAATTGAATCATCGTATTTTGGCATTTGACTTTCATCGCGCTCTTGAACCGACAAGCCTCGTCATTGTCAGCACTTGTTTGAACCCATCTACGCATTGTGAATTCTCCTTTAAGGGGGGCGATACCTTTAGGGGAGGAAAAAAATTGCGGATTTTAATGATTTTTACCATTAAAAATGTTAGCAAGGAAAGTGCTTTTAGCATTGAAAATGTTTAAAAAACTGTATATGTTTGTTGAGGCAGGCCGGGTATAGGGGTCTGAGTTAGCTGGATATCACACGAAACTCATTCTACCCTCACTCAACTGCCACTGTGTTGTAGTAGAGTGGGGGAGCTGCGAAATGCTGAATGCCTGTGATCGGTTGGAAAATGCCCTCTCCCCACCCAATTCTAATCTTGTTATTAATTTAAAAATTGGATTACAAATATATTTTAAAAATATAACAATTATTATATATAAACCCAAACAAACCCAATTATATGCCTCAATGTATCAATATATTTTGAAAATGATAATAAAAACCAACTCATATTATTTGTATGTACTTGTTTTTTTATTGCCCGAAAAGTCAGATTACATTTTCAATGCCATGAAATAGTTGCACTTTGTGTAATATCTGTAGATTTTTTTTTAAAGCAGCGATTTCCTTATCATTTTTGAGACTTAGGGTATGTTTTTTAGTTGTCACGTAGATTTTTTTTATTAATCTTTTAAAATGCCGGAGGTATGGCACCGTCTTCTAAACTGCATTTTCAAAACTGGCATGACGTATGGCTAAACAACTAATGGACCGATTCTGATGAAATTTGGTATAAATCTTTCTAACCTTATTGTATAAAACATGGACCTAAATGTTTTCGACAATATAAAAAAATCAATTTTTTGCTTCCAATGTAAAAATGTAGCCATTTTTTCGGAACATTCAATCTTTTTTTGTTTCAAAGCGCACCATTTCATCGGTTTTTAACATTTCTCACTTTTTCTTGGTTCATATTCTGCGTATACGTGTTAATGAAAGAAAAATCTTCTCTGGTTTTTTAAAAGATTAATCCCGCCGAAGTCGAGCCGAAAAGATTAATCCCGCCGTCTGACAACAACCGCCGCAACCTGTTTAGAAGACCGTGCCATACCCCCGCCATTATTAAATATTATTCAGAAAATACCATGTAACAGCCAAAAGTTATAATAAAACGTACCCGAAGTCTAAAAAATAATGAAAAATCTTACCTTTAAAATAAAAAAATCACAATAATCAGCAATCATTTCATCGATTGATTTTTTTTTCTTTCTTTAAACGATATAACTATATATGTAGAATATTTTCCCAAAGTTTCAAAGCGAAATTCGAAAGACTTCAAACGTTGCAGCCCGTCAACGCTGTGCCTCACCGCTCGGATTCAGAGCGGGCGTGAACTTCAAATGCGTTTTTTCTCAAAACTGCATTATCGAAATTGGGGTGCAGGATTACTCAAAAAATATTAAGCCGATTGAGTTGAAACTGGGTAGAAATATTGATAATATTTACTTACCTTCTACTCGAATTATATACCTTCTACTCGACAAAAATTGTTTTTGAAAAATTGGAAAAAAGCTACTTTTTTAATCAACATTTTACAGAAATGTTGCGTGAAATGTTGATTTTTTTTTGCAAATGCTTGCCATTTTCTCAAATTTGCATTGTCTTCATTTCAAGGCGAGATATACACATAGGAGCCGGAAAAAAGGTCATTTTGTGAATTTTTTCAAGGAAAACCATTTTAAATTTCGGATTGGGGTTTTAATTATCTAAAAGTATATATATTCAAAAATATCAAAAATATACAAGGATATTGTATGATCCTTGGAGCGTCGTAAACAAATCTGCGTATACGGTACCCACTGGCGTTTCTTCAAAAATCATCTGAAAAAAAAACTAAAAAGTTTATTAAATCAGATACTATAATCTAGTACTTGTCATAGCCGATTTTGAAAATATCGATTTATGACAAAATGGCGAACGTTTGAACATAAATAGTGATTTTTGGGCCAAAAATTAGTTATTATTTTGCCTATAAAACAAAAACTGAGTAACGGAAAAAAAAATCCTATGACAAGTACTAGATAATGGTGTATAGAATAACCACAAAAAACCTCAAGCCGATCGGTTCATTGGTTTTCGAGAAATTTTGGGTACCGATTTGAAAAACGTGGTTTTGAGAAAAACGCGTTTAAAAATTTGGGAATGAATAAATCATGAAACTTGTCAACTTACATGGACTCATCGATACCAGGCCCATAGTGTAGGTCGTCTACGGTCGACGGTATGTTCATAGCTTCTATATCCTCGACCTCGACCATCTAGGTGTACATCTCCCCTTAATTACCGTTACATAGAAACTATACATGTTCTAACTGAAAAGATGTTCGAACTTTTTTGCAAATCAAAGTCTACGGGAAGCTAGACTGCACGCCGATGCGCAACTCCCGCGGCGACCTTGCTGTAACACTCTGCCACAGTTCCGCCATTTTGATAATGACTTAATTAAAAAAAATGTTTCATATACTTAAATATACTATTAAAGTATACCTAAAGTTTGATAATTGTAGAATAATTATTTCTTAGTTTAAAAAATCCCTCAATATTGCTTATTTTTTTCTGTCTAAATGTATATCCCGCCTTAATCGTGCTCCCCCAGTCCCGCGGTATCTCGTCGCGCTAGCGTTACCAGTACAGCGTTCTTTTACGAATCCGTGTTCAGCGGAGCTATCACCAGTTGTAGCTAGTGGGAGAACTTTATTTGCACGCTCTTTGCGTCACGAATGGTTTGTATCACCGTTTCTCTTCATCGGTCCCTTTTTTTGCCCACCCTCGACAATAGCGACTAGTTGGGTGAACGCAATTTTCAAACTGACGATTGATCGAAGCGGTTCTTGTGTACCGGGCATTGTCGAGGTAACTCCCGTGGTGATGAAGTCGGTGAGACAATCCAGCCGGTCGAATATGATTTTTTTTTTCGAATGAACGTCCGCTCGGGATGCGATTTGACAGCTCGTTCGGGCTGTAACGAATAATCGTCGATCGGAGACAATCGGGAGGCTCCTCGACACGGGTGCCATTGTCGAAGTTTTTTCGTGTCAGCTCCGACAGAATATTTTGTTCTTATGCTGATATTTATTTATTGATTATATTTATTTTTAGATTTTACTTTTTCATTGTTTATATTCATTTATTGCTTATCCTTATTTATTGCTTATAATCATTAATAGATTGTAGTAATTTATGGCTGATATTTATTTATTGATTATATTTAATTATTGATTATATTCGTTTATTGTTTATATTTATTTATTTCTTATATTTATATATTGATTATGTTTATTTATTGCTTATATTTACTTATCGCTTATATTTTTATATACGAATATATACACTTGCCAAAAAATCGTAACAAACGCGTGGTGATGAGATGAGATCGTAAATTCCCAAAATGATTACTAATCAATTTTTGGCACCCAAGAGAAAATCGTTCTTGCCGCAATGTAATATTTTACAAGCATACAATCATTTTGTACATTTATAACGGTTATTCGATCGAAGGAAGTTTAATCCCCGACGATAATTTCATCTCACTCGACGACTCTTCGAATCGAAGGCTTAATCCGGGCGGGAGATGGCAGCGAGTGAAAAAATGCCGGATACGGTCAGACCGAGTGCAAAAGTGAGGGGTTCCGGCTTTTTCTCACTGTAGGAAACACGCTCGTCGATCAAATGTGATATACGGTCGTAATCGACGTTAGCCACTGATGGCGTTACGATCGTCAAACGATTAATCTCTCCAAGGAAATCCCGGTCTCTCTAAAAACTCGTTTTTCTCTCGATTTTATTTTTTATTTTTATTTTTATATATACACAAAACTCGTCTCTCGTTTGGCTCGGTATAGGGCAGGATTGCGTCTCCGCGGGAGTTATTTCGGGTCGTTAGAATCGATAATCTCGCCGGGGATTCTCAAGCTTCCGAGGAGCGACCCTTTCGCCTCGAGAGCCCATGCGGAAAGCACCGAAACATGATAAAACCACCCAAGGATTTCTGTTTCCCTTTTCCTCTTTTCTCATCACCCCCCCCCCCTTCCCTCCCGCTCTCGACATCTATCTTCATCGTGATACGATGCAAACTCTCCTATGCAGCGTTCCGTGCTTTCCAATTATTTCGATGAGATTTCAAATAAATATTTTCCCACGGGATAAAATGAATAATACAACGGTATGAGGGGCGAAGTCCGTTTGTTTCATCACGGCAATGCTGGCAAGCAAAAAACGAGCTTACGAATGTTTTCCGACAATATTGACGTTTGGATGATACACTCTTTCGTCAATAAATCGTCATGTACATTGATGGACTTTTAATGGATTAACCTGGATACGCACGTGTCAACATGTTGACTGACACATGCGTATCGAATTAACGAAACGAAACGAATCGAAAAAATATTCGAATAATAATTATAATCAACAATGATCGAAAAAGTTGACAAATCGAAAAAATTTTCGAATTCAATTATATTCGAATAATAATTATATTCAACAATGATCGAAAAAGTTAACGAATCGAAAAAATGAAGAGCTGCATTTATTTTCACCAGGGTTGTTATTAAATGTTAACGACCTCAACGTTTTTGGGTCGATCGATTTTTCTGTCAATTTAAGGGGTCACGCCTAGTCGTGAAAGTCGAAGAAATCACTATTTTCAAAACCGATATATTTCGAGAATATATCATCTTATAAAAACCCTGAAAATTTCAACGTCATCGGATTAAAATTGCCAGATTTGTAGGCTGTTATGTTAACTTCTGTCGAAACGCTCGGAGCGTCGTTTGAAAATTTAAATCCTTTTTTTTCTCGAAAGTACGTTTTCAAAGTCGGTGAGCAAAATGTCTAAAAAAATAATGCATATATCTTTCTGAAAATTTTGGGGCTTTTTATAGTTGTTAAAACATAGTATTGGATTGCAGGATTTTTTTTCCGATGTATACTTCCGATTTGAAGAACGAAAAAAACCAATTTTTTTAAATTTTGATATTTCGTAAATTCTTTCGGTTATTAATAGGATAAACTAATAGACCAACGAAATCTGTTTGATTTTTTTATATTAGATAACCTGGTTCAGAAAGGCATTGCTCACCGCAGAATACGTTTTCGAGAGGTGCTTCCCGGACATCGGCTGTAAATCGATTATGATCTTGTATTTTTACACAAAAAAATTACAGACTGTTCTTCAAATGATACTTTTTCAAATACCTCATTTTTGTCGAAATTTATCATTACGATTTTCTATTGCAAAGTTACAAAAATCAGCTGTTTTCGACTGATACAGCTGGGCATAACTCGTTAAGGGGTTACGTGGGTTTCGAAGTCAAAAAAGCATATTTTCTCTTAAAAAAAAATATAATATCTACATTATTTTATTCAAAATGTTAAGCACATAAAAGAGTCACATTTCAAAAATATTTGAAACAAATTTCATCCTAAAATTTTGGAAATTCAGCCGGTGAGACCTGGTTTCCGGAGACCCCTAATAAAAGTGTCCTCGTTGTGGTCAGGATAACTCATGATAGCTTTATCTGAAATTTAAAAAAAAAACTTTTTTTCCTGTTAGTCGATAATTACAGCTCGTGATTGAACGAAGAATTTAAAAAAATTGAAATTTGAATTTTTGGCAGAGTTGTGTGCAAAATAGTTCAATTTTTGGTACAATTTACACTACGTAGAGCCTTGTAAAATTAGTTGTAGTCGAAAAAAAATCTTCGTTCAATCACTAGTCAATGCTATTTTGAGGAAGTGTGTCAAATTTCAATAAGATTAGTTTTAGAGAAATCGTGTCCACCGACTTCAAAAATAGTGTTTTGAGAAAAATGCGATATACCTGCGTCGCTCCCGGCCGGTTTTTCCCAACGAGAGGAATTCCCAAAGGCTCTCTCCCCTAGACTTTTACTCCGATTGACTTAAAACTTTGGGAGAATATTGTAGAATATTGTACTATTAGATAACAAAAAATTTTAAATAGCTTTTTTGAAATTTTCAAACCCACGTAACCCCTTAATTCGCGTGCTCGGTTTGTGTTTTCGCAAGAGCTGGTAAAGCTCGTTTGATGATGGCCCTGAAAAGAGCTTTTAATGGTTGACGAAGATATTTCGCTATAGTGATTGGAGTAACTGGACAAGCGTGTGGTAAAACGTCGTGTGGCAGAGCGAGAGAGAGAGAGAGAGAGAGAGAGAGAGAGAGAGAGAGAGAGAGAGGGGGGAGGAAATAACGATGAGGAAATGGAAAGAGATAGCAGAGAGTATGAGGAGCCGGGACGATACGAA
This sequence comes from Ophion ellenae, assembly GCA_963210295.1. Lineage (NCBI taxonomy): Eukaryota > Metazoa > Arthropoda > Insecta > Hymenoptera > Ichneumonidae > Ophion > Ophion ellenae. The sequence continues at coordinate 1,783 of CAUJKO010000193.1, read as the reverse complement.
AGTTCGCGTGAGAGAGATGAAAAGAGACCGTGGATGGAGCTTGCGCAAGCTTCGACCCAACCACCGGAGCCGATCGTGCAGCGGGAGAGCAGAGGCAAAGGTTGTGCTTTCGTGCCACCGTGTCGTCGGGAATTCTCGATGCTGCCAGTCGACGGTATACCTCGGTAGCGAATCGAAAGCCGGCGACTTGAAAAAAAAGCGCAGGATCCAGCTATTCCATTTCTGTCGTGTCTAAGACCCTCGCTCGCGTTCTCGCTCGTTCTCTAAGTCGTCTCTGAAAGACTCCGTTGTTTTCGACTTTATTTTCGTTCGATCCACTCGAATTCTCGTCAACGCAGCTCCATAAGCAATAAATCGATCGTGAATAAAAATATCGCGAATGAAAATGCAAAAAAGTAAACGATGAAAAATAGGGAATAAAGTTGCGATCGATCGACGATAAATTATTGTTGGAGTCAATTATTCGCCGATTACGCGAGCTCGTGTCGGAGTGATCATGAAAGAGGTGTTCGATTGATTTTCGTTTCTTTTTTTTCCCCTTGACAATCGTCGGAATTCATTGTGGCATTCGGACCAGTTCCGAGCTCTCGTCCGTATTTTCTTGAACGCCTCGCCGAAAGGAGAATTTGGGACACTCGGGGACGCTGGAATTGGATTGGACGAAGGAGAGACAGGTGAATTTTTGTTCTTTGAATTATTCATTTTTCTTCGGCCCCTTCGGTGTGCTCGTCTTTATTCGTGTATAAACATTGAAACTCGGTTTGACAACTCCCTCGATCGAGATATCGAGTCGACGCTGCTCGATCAAAAAAAAAGGTAAATTCGTCTCTGGAATATTCGAAAAAAAATTGTATATTTTATTTTATAAAGGCGCGATTTATTTTTAATCCTTTCGACTCGGGATTAAAAAAAGGACAAGTTGAACATTTTCCATTTTAGTTTCGGAGCTAAAACAGAACGGTCGTCGTCAACTTCCGGTTAATTTTCGCGATCAATATTCCTCCACAAGTATCCCTGAAAGACCTTTTTTCACGGCAAAATTGAAAAAACCTACGGGCGAATTCGATTCTCGTAACTGATAAAAAAATAAAACGTACGAGAAACATTGGAGCAAAATAATTAAGACTAATTACCGCGACATTACGTACGACCTTAAGTAAAAAATCTCTCATCAACCACGCGAGGAATAAAATTTGAACGCCACGGCAGATCTAATCTCAGATCGCCAGATTCGATAAAATTGATCGAGTACGTCCCTTGAATATATAGTTCGCGTGTGTGCGTGTGTGCGCTCTTAATCACGAAGTTTGGGTTTGCAAGACCGGCACTGACATCCGGTGTGCGTGCTTTCACACCTGGTCGCCGCATACACGATATTCGTCGGTGGGAATTTCGATCTTGCCTGCGGCAATATACATTTCGGGACAGCAGGACAAACCCGAGTAACCCCAAACAATGCACCAGCCACCATTGCCCATGGGCGCGTTTTGCGGATTTCATAATAAAAACAGTCGTTTAACATTTTTTTGGAAAAAAGTATGGTCCATTGTTGTATAGCCACAAAATGTATTATACTTACAACGAAACCGTTTCTGGTGTCCCCTTCCGATTTCGTTCAATTTGAGATACGTTGATCTTCGTTGAAATCTAAACGACACGGATTTTTTTTATTGGCGCCTGAATAGTTCTAAGGGGTGAATTTCATCCTCAAAGGACAAATGCAGTATGATTTTTCCAGTTTCGCATATTACTACTCGAGATACTTAATTGGACGTAATTGCGG
>CAUJKO010000192.1:0-18943 GCA_963210295.1 Ophion ellenae | reverse complement strand
AAAGGGCGTAGGGAGCGACGACATCGACCCGTTCAGCATTGGCCGCCGAGTGGGAGCGTCGCCAAGACCAATAAAAGGCATGTATGCGACGCCCAGGGATATTTATGACATCTACAAGCAGCACACACCAAAGAAGCCGGATGAAAATAGCAGTAAGTCAGAAGACGACGAGCCTCCATGTGCCGATTACGACCCTATCAATCCGTTTGGCAGCGGAAACGACCCAGACCCCGACCATTTTCAGCCGCACAAATAACAGTGGCTTGCTAAGTCTGTGGGTGCATGGAATTGCAGCGCTTCTCTTGGACGGAAGCGGCACTAAACTAAAGTACTAAAATTTTGTGTCTTAACGCAACAAAGATTGTTTCAGACGCCGCGTAAAGAACGCTATTAGTACCACGAAAACCAGCCCCCCATGGAACCGCCATTTCAGGAGGATCAAAGACAAGACGTCTTGGCCGATAGTGGAGAGGGGTGGCCTCAGCAAAAGCCGCTTGAATGTTATGGTGGCCTACACAGACAAGAACAGGTTCATGGATTTGAAAATGACATTCCCTGGAAAAGAAGCCTGCAGGGCGATGCAAGATTTGTGAATGTGTTCATAAGACTGGAGCCCAATGTCGCACTCGTAATGGGAAGCGGACATACAACTCAATGCCTAAAAAGAAAAACATACGGCAAGTTGTTCTAACAAGCGACACCAGCTTTCAGCCGGAGAAACGTGACTGTCTTGGGAGACTTTGAGGAGGCGGTTAGGTATTGCAGAGAGAAACAATCTCTACTGTGTTATATTCGGAGGAAGTTCTGTCCTACGAGGCAGCTCTCAGGCACAGGTGCCGGATATTCTACACGCTTGTGGAGGAAGGCGGGCTGAAGGGAGACGTCAGGTACCCCGCCACGACGCTGCAGCAGACAAGACTTACAACATCACCCGCAAGGTTGAGTGTCTTCTGCTGAGGAGGGGCGTTAGCAAGACGTGGGAGGCTGAACGGCCAGAGCTTCAGGAGAAAACGATATCAACTACTCCTTCTACTTTGCAGAAAATGAGCGATCAAGTGCAAACGAAACGGTGTGTTGCAGATCTGCCGCGCTTTGATAGGTTTGCGGCGCAGAGACCAATCAGCACGGCTTGAAGTGACACAAGCTTGAAACATTTTGATTCGTTTGTCCACATCAAGTAAAACCGGAGCCGACCTCCCCATGGCATCGGTAGTGTCCGAAAAAACAAGTAAAGCAAAGGACGACAGGAAGGGTAGCGAAAAACCAGACGAGCCGGTGCGCGACCAAAAAACGGATGAAAAGCCCCAGGAGCCGGCAATCAAGTTCAAAACACCGACGCCTCGGATGATCTTAAGACGAGGGTCACGTCCCTGTACAAGAAGCACATGCATCTGCCAACCCTTCGAGGATGTGCGAAGCTATCAAGAAAGACTTGGACGAGCAGATACCCAAGGGATGGGTCGTGTTCGCGGGCATGCATATCATGGGTGTTTGCTCTTTCATCAAAAACACGATAGTCGAGTTCGAGGTGAACGGGACTTTGTTTGTTGTTTTTCAGACGTTCTGTCCCAGCTAGTCGAAGCGAGTGCAAAGGCCCGTCATTAAAACCCTTACGATATTAATTAATTGTTTTTAATATGCCACCGGGTAGATGCAGAGACCTGTCTCGTGCTGCTCTATGCAGAACGATTCTAGGCCATTGATTTCTCTGCGGCCTCTGTTCGTTTTGGAGGCACAGAGAGCGCACGCCGTGTTCTCTACCCTAGTATAAACGCGGCCCATGCTGATTGCGTCCACGGTTTCTCTTTTCCCCAAAGGCGTTATTATTGCCTGCACAGCGCCTGGCACCACATAAATCAAAACAAAAGGCAGGGCATGGGGTTCTTTTGCACGATTTGCCAGAAGCCGTTCCAGAGTGAAAAGAACTACGAAGCACACACAGGCTCCACGTTCCATGCGAAGATGCAGGAGCGTTTTGACGCAGACCCGCTGGCCTACAAAACGAGGGCTGACAAGCCAGTTTACGAACCACTTCGTGTCGTTCATAGCCAATAAAAATGACTATGTGGAGCTCGGCACGGCGTACCAGCAGTACCTTGCAGGGAACAAGTACCGAATTAAGGGAACACTGTACAAAGGTTTGGCTGAGGTTGTGCCTGCGATTAGAAACAGGGTCTCCATCTGCATGCTGAACGGAGAGTACCACGTAAAGAGGCCTGGACAACAGGGTTGTAGCACGGGAAATAGACCTAGACGACCTGCACGCTTTTGGGAGTTTATAGACCAGCCCCCAGGATGGGCGGGGCTTAGCCGAACAGGCGTCTCGGGAGAAGGCGCCTGGAGCTGACAGGATCTGCTCAGCAACGCCAGCTCCGGACCTAAAGCTGCGAGCATCCTCAGGCGTGCGCACGCCAACGAAAAGCGTCCTGGATGTTAACTATTGTTAATGTGAAAGAACACTGGATGCGAAAAGCAGGCGTTTCGAGCGCCCAGCACACCTCGGTGATTGGGTTTCGCACCAGAATGCACCTAGCCGATCACGATAAAGGGGCGCTAAGCCCGATGTTCTATTGGTTGTCGCGCTCAAAATTTGTATTTAACGATTTTTGCTTAGCTGCAGCATGGGAAAACACGCCGACAAGCGGGAGCAGGATGGACGAGTTTTCGAAGATGCTGCTGCGCAAGTTTAGGAAAATCAAGTACGAGAATGTGGACCTGATACCCGAGTACGAGGACCGGGAGAGAGAGTACAAGGCCATTCGCGAGTCACTGGGCATGATAGAGGGCACCATTAGGAACCTCAGCAACTACGAGCACGGAAACCAGATCTACAAAAACCTCAAGAACGGAATACAGTTCATCAGTGACAGGGCATCTCTCAATGTCTACAAGAACATGGACATATACGAGGAGGCGGCCGCAGTGGGAGAAAGCGTCAAAAAAATAAACGGCGCGACCAGGTATCAAAGCATCGGCCAAAAGTACTGTGAGTCCTTCAGCTCGATCGCGAAGTCAAAGAGAAACCTGAACAACCGTCTTGCGATGGTAAAAGCAAAGGCCAGGGAGGTCAAGAGCCAGGTCCAGGAGATTGACCACCAGAGAAAAAAAGTGAAGAACATGCGGTATGACCTGGAGGTTTTGCTCCAGGATGGTGGGTATAATGAGGAAATCCGGGATGTTGAGAAGAGGGAATACGAGAACCAGTCGAAGAACGTCTTGAAGAACATGAAGCAGTTCATAGAAGAGAACGGCATGCCAAAGATCCTAAAAGACGTGTGCATGGAGTACAAGAAGCACATGGAGGAGGTGGTCGAGTCCCTGAGGTTTGTTGGATAGAAGCCCGGCTGGTTTTGACTTTTACAATAGCTGAAAGGCTTCATTCTCTGTGCCGTTAGAATGCATTAAATTGTAAAAGACTAAGTTTTTTGTGAAAGGTGTTTTTTGCTGTACAGCGGCAGATCTTGCGGTCCCTGCCGGAAAACCGTCGGGGGACACGACCTGCGGCAAACTTTACGCGTCCCCCAATGCCAGTCGACCATTGACAGGGCTCCGGCTTAAACAGAGATGCCCCCAAGCTAAAAACACGACCTCAAAGTTTTTATTTTATGCTTTATCAGGCTGCTTGCCGGAATTGGCATGGTTGCCTATGTTCTTCTCGTTCTCCTCAAGGGCCTTAGTCGTTCGGACCTCGCCCCTTGCGTGATTTTTGTTGTTTATGAAGCCGCCCGTGTTTTTCTCGTTGATCGCCGTGGTCGTGTACCTGCCCTGTGCCTTCGTTCTTGGATCCCGGAGCATCTCGTCCCCGCCGTTGAACTTCGTTCCTTTTTTGCTCGTGTACTCCTGGGACATTTATACCCACCCCGCTTATTTTATTTATGGGCTGTTCCCCTTTTGCGAAACACGAATCAGATCCATGACTGATCACGCAATTTAGCATTATCTGGTCTGCGCCACCAATCTCTCGTCACACCAGAAAACTGGGCGTCGCGCTCCTTTGGACACTGCGTCTAGCATCGCCCCCGTCAGATCGCTCTTTTGATAATCGACATCTTTATTGATTTAAGCCCGATGTCCGTCTTCAAGCAACTACATCTATAACACGCATGCTCTTCAATGATGCTGTGTTCATCCCCTGCCGCGATAGCTGGATTAGCTTCGGGACCTGCGGGTCCGGCGTCCAGAGCTCAATCGACACGGTGTATTTGATCATTGCCACCAAAATCACCCAGCTTACTGTCGACACCACCTGGCAGACCGTGTACCATCTGATAACATACTCCATTGCATCCTTCACGGCCAATATGGCCTTGTCCTGCATCTGAATGCCCGTCCTACCGGTTATCAGCCTTGAGAAGACATACGACTCACCAGACGCCGACCCCAGCGCAGCACCGTAGAACCCCAGGTAAAAATATCTGAAGTAGATGGTGAGCAGCACAAACAGGATCGTGAACACCGTGGATATTCTGACAAAAAGACGCATTAGGATCTTGTTACCGCTTGTTCCCCCACAGCTGGCGAACAGACCGAGTATGATGTTCGTCAGCAGCGAGTATAGCCCCATGGTGTAGTACGTGACAACAAACGTTGATGCCGCTCTCGTTTCAATCTCCCACAGATAGTAGTAATACAGCGACACAACGACTCCCCAGACATTCGCCATTATGTAAACTATGGAAACAAGCTGTATCCCTGCCCTCAAATTCCTGTATGCCAGCGTTTTCATAGTCCCGCTGCCGCTCGTCTATTTAAACATTGCTGACCAATTCGATTGCCTCGGAAAGGGGCCCCGGTGCAACCAAGGAAATTAAAGGGGAGGCCCGCCGGCAGATCGGGCTCCGTGGCAGCGGGTGCCTGCCTGTCATGCAGCCTCCTAGCTGGCCGACGATGTCCGTCCATCAGGCATTAACGCTCTTTAGGTACAGGACACAGCAAATAGGAATCACAATGTTGTCATTCACGCGGGCAAAACGCTCTATCAGACCAATCGTTATGTGGTATTTGTAGTCGACAGTCCTCATCACCGCGTATTCGGCCGCGAAGGCGGAGGCCTGCCCTCCGAAAAACCCCAGCCACGACTTGCGATCCGACTTGAAGTACATCCCGAAGACCGAGGCGAATGTATCCATGAAACACATCGAAATGAGCGCCTTGGTGTATCCGTCACGCGTGAGGTAGAGCCTGGGGCACATCAAGCCCATCAGCAGGAAGATGTGCGAGTAGATGCCCTTCCCGAAGTCCTTGCTGCTGGTGAATTTTAAAAATATGGTGTCTGGCAGGGCTGTCATCGAAAGCAGCATCAGGCAGTACAGAACATGCTGCAGTACCAGAAGCACCGGCACGGGCAGATCTACAAACAAGAAAAACCCGGCCACGTGAAAGAGCTTTCGGCGGGTGTTGCGTCCTGCAAAGAAGAAGGCTGCTACCTCTGAAAGGAGGCACACGAGAAGCACACCCAGATAATAGACGACCCTCCAGGGATCATGCCACAGAAACCTGGCCGGCGCAACCAAGGCATTCCCTGCATTGTAGTTGAACAGCAGAAGGGTGTTTATCGCCTGCAGAATGCCTGGACGGACATTGAATGCAAACGCGTAGAAAAAGGCATGCAGAAGAGGCCTGTCGACCGCCTTCGCTTCAATGGATACGAAAGAGAGTGAAATCAATATCAGATCGATGCTGTTGAACGAAGACGCATACTCCCTCAGCGACACGATGAACAGGGCCCCGGTAAACACGGCATAGGCGCTATGCAGGTAGTGCATTTTATGGACTGGATAAAAAATTTCTAGTTGTGGGGTGCCGGGCGCGCGGGAATACCCGTCCTGCCGTTGCTCAGTCGAGTCGAAAAACAACTAAATATTTATTTTAAAGCTAAAAACACCGGAGAAACTCTATCCAGACGGACACAGCCGCTAAATAGGCTCGAAAATCTCCTCCTGCTTTCTTTTCTTCAGCGGTTTAAACATGGTGCTCGCCGAAAAGTTCATGGCTTTGCTTTTCTCGAGATCCTTCTTCTTGACTGCAAATCCCTTGAATTTGCTATCAAACTGCGGACTCTGTGGATCTAGAACGGCAGGCACCTTTGCCGGGGCACTGTCTAAAACAGCCACCTTGACATCCGAATCCTGGGTCTTCTCTATTTTCGCGTCCTTACCGGATGCTCCGTTGCGGCCTTGCGCCTCCGGATCGGGCTTGGCGCCCCCGTCGTCCACCCGTTTTTGGGCTTTTTTCTTCGAAGACAGGTTTTGCAGCTGAACGTTCTCGTCCTTCTGTCTCAGGTAGGACTCGTTGCTTTTATAAAAAGACAGTATGTTCTTGCCGGTGTCTGTGCCCGGCTCGCTGCGAGAGGGCCCAGTCTCTTGGCTTGAAACCGGACGCTGGCCTCTGGAACTGTCTCCAACCGCACAGGGGACGGGCGCTGGTTCGTCGCGCGCAAAGCGCCCAAGCGGCATCGTGTCAATGCACAGCAGCTGGTTATCCGAGAGCACCTCTCCCACTCGAAAATACGGAAGAATCTCGTACCCGTCATCACTCCTAACCGCAAAGCTCACGAGCTTGCAGCCATACGCTTTTAAGAGAACATCCGTTATGACCGCATTGAGCTCGGAAAGCTCCGCCTCCTTCCTCACGCTGATGTAAAACTTGGTCGATGCCGACAGGCTCACACGAAGTCTTATGTTCTCGCCGGGATGCGACATTACGGGGCACAAAAATTTACTCATTTCTGTTTCGAATCCAGCTCTAAGGACCACTTCAAGAAGCGGCCTTGGCCAAGAAGACCCATCGCCTCCGCCGTGCAAGGTGCCGTCATCGGGACGCAGCCATCCTCGGCAACATCTGCATTTTGCAAGCCATCCGGCCTCGAAGGCCATGGCTGCAGCCTGCGCCCCACCTTGGAAGCTTTCGTCCCATTGCCATGCTCGGTGGCCCGCAGCTGACATGTAAACGAATCACACGCCACCTACCGGTAAATGTTCTTTCCGAAGGTAAAAGACGGCAAAACTTTATTGTGAAGGGCTGTCAGAGGCACACACCCCACCGGTTGTCCGCCAGGGCTATGGGTAGGCGCGCGAAAATCAACGTAAAAACGAGGATTTCACCGTCCAAAAATCATATCTATCGGCCAAAAAGAGCACTTGCCTGTGCTCCGAGAGGCCCGGCTCCATTAAACGGCACGGACATCCATCCTCCCCTAGATCTGGGCGCCTAATGGGCTCAAGTGTACAGAAAACTATTTGTATCTCGCAAGTCAGCATGTGTCATTAATTAGATCATTCAGATGCTTGTCCTTCGACTTTTCAACAGAACACATCCAGATCCGCGTTTTGAAAACCTTGTAAAGGTCCTTCACCAGCTCCCTGAAATCTATGCGCTCGCTGCTTCTGTAAAAGAACGTGATCTTGTTCAGGTCAAACTGGTACTCACAGTCCAAGATCTCCATCTTCAGGTTCTTGTTCACAACATGGTTCCTACACTGCACCAGCGCCTCCTGCACCATCTTCTTCCTCTCAGAAAGCACCTTCAGATCGCTCTCCGTGGCCACCCTGTATATCTTCTTGAGCTTGAAATCCTCGTCCATGTTTTTGTGCTTCCTCAGCAGCTCCTTGTAGAGCTCTCTGGACGTGTACCCTTTGACCAGGCCGCAGTCCTCGCCCCTGTCCGCCTCCAGAATCACATAGTTGTTCTTCTTTATCTTTTCAGAACACATGAATGCAATGTCCAGCCTCCTCGACGGAAACTCAATCACATACAGGAACTGGGTCGGGTCGGTGCTCATCTCCTCGACCTCCTGCCTTCTCTTAAACGGATTGGAGCCGACTATGCGCCAGTCCTCGTGGACGTCCTCCCAAGTCTGGCTCGTTTCCGACCACAGAGACGTCATGAATCTCGACGACCAGTTCTCTGAGTCGTATTGCTTCATAAGGGAAAATATTTTTCATATATATTTTAATGTCGCATTCTCCGGCCTTAAAATTTTTAAATCACATCAGCCGGAGAGCGATCCGCCCAGTCGGCGCCACTGGCACGCCTGCGCCCTGCCCTGCAGCGCAACGGCCATGGGTTCGGACCATTCAAATCGATTTTTAATTAAGCAAAAATATGCAAAAACCCGGACCGTGCGCTTGAGCAGCCAAGATGCCGCAAACTGATGGTTCACAGAGTGCGCATGGCCTGATATATTACAATCATTATTAATTGATACTTTCTGATCAAGCAAAATGAATCGCTTCGCAAAGCACACTCCACCCCACAACCGTCCTGCTTAGAAGGCCTTCCGAGACCATCCCGGTGCGCGCAGTTTCTGGCTGCCTCTTGATTTTTTATTGGCACTCATAGAAAAAATTTAAGCCACAAGTGAAAAACAAGAAGCGCCCTTCGCGGCACCCTCCGGATCTGAAGCTGCATGCGTCGTCTCGCTCATCAGAAGGTCTTGTTTCCGCGTGCCTGCGGCGCGATCACAGCTAAATCAGAAAGTTTGCATCATCAGCACTTCTCCATGATTTTAATTGTCCCTTGGTAAAGGTTCTCCCTGCCCAAACACAGGCACGCCACCAAAAAGCCGCCCTTTCCAGCCACGAAGTTGGGCTGAGCTTGTGGCGCCAGGCACCTCGCCCAGAATCGCCTACAATAAAACAACTACTTTTGTCTCCAGTGCTCAGTGTATTTTAAAACATCAGGAAACAAGCGCACGGTGTTTTCATAGGTGGCATCCTCCACCTCTTTTATGGATATCCCCTTTATGTTTGCCAATGCCTCAGCAACGCTCCGGATGTAGCAGGGCTCGTTGTATTTCGCCTTCGTGGCCGCTGTGAACCTGGAGGAGCAGTAGCTCCTCCGGATCAGGCAGTAGGGACTGTCTGTCTCCAGCAGTATTTTGTCCAGCGGGATGCTTTTGGCGACGCTTACATTCTCCTCGGTCCTCAGGCTGCACCCATTTATCCCAATGTAAAATCCCCTTCGGATCAGCGCCGACGCCTGCTCAGCGGTCCCGTCGAAGCTGTGCACCACGCCCCTCGCCTTGCCAACACACGCGATAAAGTCGTCAAAGGCATTTCGGCAGTGCAAAAAGTAAGGGAGCCCCCGCTCATTTTCAAGGCTGAGCTGGTACTTGAAAAGCTCCATCTGGCTCTTTTTGTTGTCCGCCCTGTAGTAGTCGAGTCCGCACTCTCCAATCGCCACGATCTGCGGGTTCTCCAGGATGCTCTTCTTGAAAAGCATGTCCAGCGATGCAGTGTCACCGCCAAGGCAGGGTGCCTGCGACGCGCCCTCGGCCATGTGCAGCGGGTGAATGCCAAAGTAGCAGAGTGTGTTGTACTTCCTGGCAATCGCAGCAGCAGAAACCGAGGACGCCAAGTCAAGCCCCACAATTAGAGGCATCACGTTGTTCGCAGCTGACCTCTCCAAGACCTCGTCCAGGTTGTTTTGAAATTCCTTGCTTGTGGCGTTGAATGCGATATCGATGTACATCGCGAACTGGGCATGAATATTAAAAATCGCAGAAATATCGTCTTGTTCATAGAGATGGGCCTTGACCAAGACCAGCAACTGCCGAGTGGACTTGGCTTCCGTGTGCCTAAAGAGCCGCCCTGCCATGAAAGCCTCTGGTGGGGAGCGATTAGCACACTCCCCGTCTGCCGCGCGACACCGCTTCCAAGGTTTGTTCCGCAGGCTCTTCTTGGGCTGTTCAAGGACGGCTTTGTTCGTGTGTCTGAGCCTTGCTTGTTGAGCCAACACCGCCGTATTTCTTTTTCCCGCTAAAACACACCCAGAGATGAAAAAAACTTTCAAGCCAATGGCAAGAACTGAAAAAGCATCACAAATGTATAGAAAAAAAACGCTAAATGTGAATGACGACTTGGATATCAAATACGACGACGACAACATCGAGAATGTGGATGCCTACTGGTCAACCGCGGTGAGCGTGATAGGCAACCAAACAATCGACTTCATGGACGACACCGTCATATCGGAGCAGAGCGACACGCTTTTTGATCTCAAAAACATTAGACAGAGCGTCAGAAGCGGAGACAAAGAGGCCAGCTCCGTGTCCTATCCGTACAAAAAGACGGTCGACGACACCATGAAGCAGCCGGTCAAGAGCGGGTCGGAGAACGTCGCCAGCAAGAAGAGACTGACTTTGAAGGCGGAGGGAAACAGCAGCGACGGGATGGGCGACACCTCAAACTCTGACGAAAAGGAAAACACGGATGCCGGTGTTCCCCAGCTGCCCAAAGAGAAAGCAAAGCGGGAGGAGACGCCTTCTGCGCCAGACAGCGACGAAGCAGGGGCTGGCTCAGACACTGTACAGCACGGAGGTGATCTGCTCGCCCCGGACGAGAGCCACGGGCCGTCTCTGTTCAACGAGCTAGAAAGCTGCGCGCTTGAGAATCGCTTGCAGAAGGCAGAAAACGAGTCAGCCAGCACAGACTCCGATTCGGGCCCGCAAAAAATAGGCAGAAAGGCAGAGCGCATCGACTTTGAGGACTCTGAGTTCGAAAAGGCCCACAGGAATTCGCACTCAATCATCGTCCAGGATGTCAGAAGCGTGGCAACCCTTAACAAAATCAGGCCGGTGGTCTGCACGGAAAAGATCAACACCGCGATCATGGAGCTGGACTACCTTGCCTACATTGACAGAGAGAACTCAGACAAGGCGTTTTCGGTGTTTGTTATCAAGGGAAAGATCGAGATCGAAATTGAAAACAAGAAGAACATCATTAAAAAGGGCGAGGCTACGGTTATCGAGGAGGGGGATGTCTACTCCATGAGCTGCCTTTCGAAAAACGGAGCCGCTCTTTTCTTAAGCTATGCCCTCTAACGGCGGGCCCTCCGTGCGCTTGCTTCTGCGAATAGCCCACAGGACACTCGATTTCTCTGCGCCAAGACAGAGCGCGGCTTTTTACTGGACCTGCAAGCAGAGCGTGCCATAAAATACCGCTCGAAAGCTCCTTCCCGCACGGGACACGCACAAGATAAGCTCACATGTGCTTATGAATCCGGTTGAGGGTGGCCACTGCAGTGCAAGCGAGAAATGCCATGTTTTTATTAAAGCATTACGTGTTATTGATCAAAAACCAGCCATGCCGGCATGTCTCGAAGAGGTCCAGCAATTGCGCCTTGCAGCCCACGACGCCCGGATGGCTGAGGACACCGGAGGTTGAATGCACCCAGTAGCTGCCCCGATGAGCTCCGAAGGGGACCGGCGTAGACACGCAGGCCATAGGGCAGGATTGATCAGGCCTAAGCCGGGTGCGGTAATATTAAAAGCATAAGCGATCAGCCTGGTTCGATAGACTTTTAAACAAAGCCTCATATATAAAAATTTTATTCAGGAAAACTAATGTTTTCTTCATAAAAGTTTAAAAGCTTGATAGGTGCCTTTATGTGAATTTCATCGCTCAAACAAACCCCCTCCTTCCCGTCCTCTGTGACATACTCGACCTCCAGCTTGCCGTTGTCGTTCAGCGACACACCGATGACTTTTTTAATGACCGATGCCCACTCGTTCGTGACCTTGGGCTCGAACCTCGACGTCTTCTCCTTTTTGCCAGTCTTCTTGGCTGCCCTGCCCTCCTCATACTCCCTCTTAAGATCCTCGCTCAGGATGTTTTCCTCGTTCTCCCAAGTGTTGTGCTCTGCGGAAAAGCCAAGCCATTTTATAAAATACTGCTTTTTGCCGTTGACCACACGGTCCTTCAGAATGGCCTCCACATCGTAGACATCTTTGTCGGAGCTACTGGTCGACATGGGTTAAAAATATTGCGTCGTCATAAGCTTCGGCACGGGCAGGGGGTTAAGGAGGCAGCGCCTGCACAGGCGCCGGCGCCAACCGGAAAGGGACTCTTCTGCGCCAGGGGCCTCTTTTAAAATGCATGTGTTGAATTACTCGCCCACACAGATCACATAAACAGCCTTTGCTGCAAGGCATTTATTAGATGCCGTCCAAGCAGGATCGCATCAGTCGTCCTTCTTGCTTTGTCTTTCGGGAACATCAGTTTCCTCGCCATCGATCGCATCAGTCGTCCTTCTTGCTTTGTCTTTCGGGAACATCAATTTCCTCGCCATCGATCGTGTCCTTGTTCATGATCCTGCTCCCGAGGAAAATGGAGCCGCAGAAGATGACAACCACGCCGATAAGGAAGTTGCGGTACTGCGTGGTCGTGTAGTGGTCGAAGTCCTGGAAGTAGATGCCCGCGGTGAGGATGCTCAGGATGGTCCACGAAATATGGAAGATGGGCACCACAAGCAGAGCGTCGTAGTGCTTGAGCGCGCGGTTCAGCCAGTAGATCTGGAGCAGCGTGCATCCGACAAGCGTGAAGGAGAAGAAGTAGAGCAGGAAGCTCTTCAGGAGGTTGTCGCCACTGATGATCCTGTCGACTATCTCGCCCAGGCTCTTGGCGCTCAGGGTTGTAAACGAGGCAATAAACGACGAAAGGAAGACATAGACAAACACCATGAGATACTTGCAAACGACGCCGTCGTCATCGAAAAACACGTCTCTCTTAAGGAACTGGAAGTATTCGTCATTCAGCTCCCAGTCGCTGTTGATTTCCACAAACTTTATGAACAGGAACATGCACACGATGGAGGTGATAACGAAGGCGAACCACGCTATCGTCCCCGCCTTCCTGTACATCTTCAGCAGCTCACACAGGCTGTAGACAATGTGCGACCGGCTTGTGTTCTGCAGGATGACCAGCGTGCCGGTGAGCACAAGAACGATCGCCGCACCGTCCTTCCATGTGAAAACCTCTCCGTTGATGACGGGCGCGAAGACCGAGTTGGAGATGAGCCCCGTCGCACTGAGCCCCGCCAGCATCGACTGGCTTCCGAACAGATACGCTGAAAAGCTCACCACCTTTCCCAGCGTGTAGATCACACTTCCCAGCAGAAGCGTGTTCACCCGGTAGCTTGTGACAGTTATGTGGCCCTGCACATAGCTTTTTTTCTGGTAGTTAACTCCGAAGTTGATTAGGACGTTTCCGGCTACGCTGCAGACGGCACCCAGAAGCCAGGACCTCCCCTTCCTTTCGGTGCAGACCGCCGCACCGTTCACCGAGGCGCAGACATGCGAAGACGAGCACCCGCTTAGGTTGCCGGGCCTGTCGATGCTGCACTCTCCCTGCAGAGGGACAGCCTTGCAGCAGAATTTCGTGTTTTCGACGATGCTGCTGCTGCAGTCGCTCTGGGTTTTGCAGTTTGCAGAGCATGCCAGCGGTCCGTAGTAGGGAAACGATGCACACTGGCTGGGCAGTGTGCAGTGTTCGCCCTCCTTTCTTATGCTCTGACACATGTTGTCGATGCAGTAGAGTGAGTTCGAGTCGATCAGCCTGGATGTCCTGCAGTCGCTGTCCAGAACACACTCAAACGCAGACGCTGCAGAAAAGTACAGCGCAAGCATTTCCTGGTCTGTTTACTTTCTTCGGAGATTTAAGCATGTTTATTTTGTTTTGCAGTGGCCTGCAGGTCTTGATATCACCCATGCCCAGGACCTGCCCGCAGCTCGCACAGACGCTTGCGCGGAGAAATGAAATGATAAGACAAATTTAATCAAACCACCGGTCAGCCGAGCAGGAAGGTCTTGGCAATCAGGAGCACCATGTTATTTATCTGGACACAGTGGTCCCTGTACTCGTAAAACCTTCGAGACACCTCCTCGGAGGGGCTTCCGGAGAGGGTGGCCGCCTCCATTTTTCTGTTGCAGAGCGTGACGTCGATCTGCGACTGGCTTAGCGTGATCCTGAAGACAACCTTGTTTTCGGCCGCCTGCACATCCAAGGTTCCAAAGACGCCCTGCAGAAGACACTGGGCCTGCTGGTACCAGTAGTAGATGTCTTCTGTGTAGCTGTCTGTGTTCATCACCGTGAGCCGCTTCTGCTTCGCAGCCAGCTCGCCCCTGATGCTCTTCAGCGCCGCCTCCTCCTCCTGCTTGCCCTTCAAAAAAGACGAGTCGATGCCCGCCTTGGTCTGGTCAATCTTGACATAGTAGCTCTTTATCTCAGACTCGATCTGATCGAGCTCGCTGTTCAAGCCATCGTTGATTCTGAGCTTCTCGTCAAGAAGACTGAGACTGTCGCACTCCTTGGCCAGCGCCTCCTCCTGCATCGCGAGGCTCGTCAGGACCTCCGTCTTCTGTGCTATCCTTGTCTCGTAATCGTAGATGCTCTGGCTGAGCGCCCGGATCTCCTCGTCCAGCCTCTTGTACTGCTGCTTGACCTCCACCAGCTGCGCCTTCGCAGACTCTAGCAGACCGCTCGTGTCCTGCACGGACGCGTTGTTTATGTTCTGGAAGAAGTCCAGCTTGCTCTTACGCTCCTTGTACGTGAACTTGTAGTTGCTGAAGTAGTCCATCGTGTGCAGAAAGTCATGCTCGATCGTCGAAAAATCATGCTCCATCACGGGCCTGTTTACGCCACATTATATCTTCCCAGCCAGCAGGCCAAGTAAAATTTTGAAGGAGAAAACACGGGCCCGCCAGCAACTAAAAACCGTGTTATGCTAAATGTATTTATTGGCCATGCTACACAGCAAGCGAGAGACACTCCAGCTCAAAATCACACGTGCTCAGCCAGTACTTGTGGACCATCATCACCAGCATGAAGGTGTACAAGGACACAAAAAATAAGTTATCGAGGTTTCTCTCACTGAGGATCCCGATGGGCATCGCACCGACGAACATGTGGACGTTGGACAGGATGAACACCGCGAATATAATGGCAAGGATGCCGTAGGCCCAGATGTCGGAGTTCACCTTCTTCAGCTTGGACATCTGGACGATTATGTAGAACAGCATCGAAAGCGTGTTTATGGCGAGCAGCATGACGATGACAAGCTCGTTGCCCACCGTGCAGCACAGCGACACGAAGCTGGAGATAACAACGAAGTAGACGAGCGCCAAGAT
This sequence comes from Ophion ellenae, assembly GCA_963210295.1. Classification (NCBI taxonomy): domain Eukaryota; kingdom Metazoa; phylum Arthropoda; class Insecta; order Hymenoptera; family Ichneumonidae; genus Ophion; species Ophion ellenae. The sequence goes on along the minus strand of CAUJKO010000192.1, from coordinate 4,038 downwards.
CCTCATGAAGGTGGCAGACCTCATCCCGAAGATGCCGTATATGCGGTCGATCGTAAACCCCGCCGCAAAAAGCGCAAAGAACATCGTGGACTGGACGCTCGTCTGCAGGATCGTCAGAAACTGGAACACGACAGGGTTCACACGCTCCTCAAGCCCGACCAAGACGGTCTGCAGAGCGTTGGAGATGATGTAAAAGGCAAAGATACTCCGCATCTCGCCTCTCCCAATCGAGGCGTACAGCGAGTTGACATGCCTTATCATGCGACAGGCACAAAGAATCGATATCACCAGCAGCGCAATCGTGTATGGCGCGTTCAAATCAAGGCCCAGTAAGGACTTTTCCTCGCTTGCATATTTTGTGGTTTCTAGTTTCAAAACTCTGCAGATCGGAAAGTTTATTTCTGAGCACACATGTGCAGGCAGGCTCATTGGGGTAAACAAACAAACGAATATCATTTAATGATGTTCAGCACGGTCCGCAATCGGACAACAGGGTGTCGGGCACCGTCCAAAGAATAGGGCACATGCATTGCGCCCGTGCCACTGATCCGGTGGCTGTGGCTCGGAAGCTGCGGCTCCGCGGCCGAGGCGCTGATTTGCTGATGCATGAGGCTAGTGAAATCCTTTCAAACACAAGATCACCAGCCTCGTCACAGATGCACTGGCAAGATGCGTCCTCCTAAGGCCCTGCGCTTTTGTCCCCCGCAGCATCTTCATGAAAGTAGACATTGTAGCGATGGTTAAGAAATCTGTTGTGATTAAACTTTAACTCGCTGTAGGGCGCGCCAGGCCCCCTGGACTTCTTAAAACAAAATACACGCCCTATCCGTCCGTGTACAAGAGCCATAGCGCACGAAAGACACGGCTCCGCATAGAGGTAGGCTGTATGGCCTGTGCACAGATAGCCGCGCTGCGACCTGCTTACCATGCTAACGGCCTCTAAGACGGCATGCCCGAACACAGGCTCGCTGTCGTAGCATCTCACGAGCTCCTCGCTGCCGTCGCATATGACACAAATCCTAGAACAAAAGCAGCCCAAGTCGCCAGTAACAGGCCCACCGCCGCAAGAGAACTGCAGGCCCGGCGCGTCCTTACCCGCCAGGCCATTTCCGAGACCCGCATCACTCCACATTCCGTCCCGAGCCTCCACTTCCCGGAGGATGGAACGCACGAAGAGCACCGCCTGCAGCTCATCGACCGTCTCCTCCGCACTCCTGCAGTAGTGGCACGGCCAGGCCTCGCGCGCGATCCGAAACTGCGCCCGGGTACAGGGGGGATGCTCCGGGACTTTCACTGCTAACCCGTCCTCACCAAGGCCGAGACGCACCAGAAACAGACACTTGCTTCCCATTCTTTTCACGCGCTTCAGGTGCGGCGGGATTTCCGACAGACCGTGTCTTCTAAAGAGCATCGAGGCCTGAGCAGGATCGACCTCCACCGCTGTCGCATCCAGCAGCGACACCTCCCTAGACTCCTCCGGACTTGGCACCCTTTTGAACATGCTGGCACAAATTTTTAAAATTTTTTGCATCGCCCGGCCCATTCAGCGCCCTGCATCACGCGAAAACAGCCTCTCTGCAGGTTCGGGCAGGTCTCCCGCCGCAGACGGTGTTCTCGAGAAGCCAAAACGGCATCTATTTTGTGCAGGCCCTGCTTTAACCACGCGTCCCCACGGCCGCCGATCTATGCTCTTGCCAGACCTGCTGCCGCGCTGAGCGAGCCGCCCTAGGGCGCCCTTCTGGAGCCGCGGTCTCCATCATTATTTTATTGAATATTTTGGAGGGTAAAATTTTGTGCCCATGTTTGAAGATGAGGTGTATCGGCGCATCGGATCGATCCAGTTCGGGCTGTTTGGTCCTGAAGAGATCCGGCGTGGGAGCGTCGTTCATGTTATACATCCCGAGACCCTTGAGGGCGGCGTTCCGAAGGAGGGGGGGCTGATAGACCTGCGCATGGGAACCACAGAGCGTACTTTTCTGTGCCAAACCTGCAACCTGTCGTCGTACGAGTGCACCGGACACTACGGCCACATCGAGCTCGCGAGACCCATGTTCCATGTCGGCTACATAAGCAGAATCAAGAAGACCCTGGAGTGCGTGTGCTTTTACTGCTCAAGGCTCAAAGTGCCGAAGGCCAGCCTGTCGCGTGGCCTGTCTGCGTGCTGGGACGCGCTGAAGGGGAGAAACATATGCGAAGGGGAGCCCTGCGAGGTCGGAACAACGGGGTGCGGAAATCGCCAGCCCATAATTCGCAGGGAGGGCCTGAACCTGGCTGTTTTCATGAAGGGGGAGGACGGAGAGGGCAAGGTGCTTCTCAATGGGGAGAAGGTGTACGCGATCCTCAAGAAGATCACCGTCGAGGACTTTGAGTTTCTTGGCTTCCACGCAGAGTACAGCCGTCCGGAGTGGATGCTGCTCACCACCGTGCTGGTCCCTCCGCCGAGCATGAGACCGTCGATCGTGATGAACGGGACGCTGCGGGCAGAAGACGACCTGACGCACAAGCTGGCCGACATTGTGAAGGCGAACGCGCATCTCCGCCGCTACGAGCAGGAGGGTGCGCCCGGACACATCGTACGCGACTACGAGCAGCTGCTCCAGTTCCATCTCGCCACCTTTGTCGACAACGACATCGGGGGGCAGCCGCAGAGCCTTCAGAAGAATGGAAGGCCTCTGAAGTGCATCAGCGCGCGTCTGAAGGGGAAGGAAGGCCGCGTGAGGGGGAACCTGATGGGGAAGAGGGTGGACTTCTCGGCGAGGTCGGTGATTACGCCGGATCCCAACATCTCCTGCTCGGAGGTCGGGGTTCCTGTCCATGTGGGCCGCAGATCCACACGTTCCCCGAGAGGGTCACGAACTTCAACATGCTGGCCCTGCAGCGCCTGGTCTCGAACGGGCCCGCCCGTGTATCCGGTGCGAACTATGTTGTGCGCAACGACGGCCAGAGGATCGACCTGGCATTCAACAGGGGCGACCTGCGGCTCGAGCAGGGCGCCATCGTGGAGAGACACATGCAGGACGGAGACCCCGTTCTCTTCAACCGACAGCCGTCTCTCCACAAGATGTCGATGATGGGGCACAGGGCGAAGATCATGACGGGGAAGACCTTCAGGCTGAACCTGTCGGTGACGGCGCCCTACAACGCGGACTTCGACGGGGACGAGATGAACCTGCACATGCCGCAGTCGCACAACACCCGCTCCGAGCTCTCAAGCCTCACGAACGTGGCGCACCAGATCGTCTCGCCCCAGTCCAACACGCCAGTCATCGGGATAGTCCAGGACGCCACCATCGGATCCAGGCTTTTCACACTCAGAGACACGTTTTTCAAACGTTCGGAGGCCATGAGCCTGCTTTTTTCTATTAACGGCCTCGGCGCCCCCGGGGAGTCGTTTCTGGACTACATGGTCCCTGCCATTTTGCAGCCGGTGCCCCTCTGGACAGGCAAACAGATCTTTTCTTCTATCCTACCACAGATATTTTATGATAGAGAGTGCAACTTTTCGGCCTACGAAAATGATAAAAACATAGTTAGTACTTTTAGCTCTCCTTTTTTTTTTTAAAAACCTGAACGACAACCGGGTCCTCGTTAGAAATGGAAGATTGCTGAAGGGTGTTATTGATAAAAAGTTTGTCGGTGCTCAGCAGGGCGGCTGCATCCACGTCATCCACAACGACATAGGCTCGGAGGCCGCCAAGTCGTTCATTGACAACGTGCAGAAGCTCATCAACCATTTCATGTTCCACATCTCCTCCTTTAGCATCGGGATAGGAGACTGCATCGCGGACGCCAACACGCTTCTTCTGTGCCAGGAGAGCATATCCCAGGCGATGGCGGACGTCGACCTGGTGATCGAGTCGGCCAAGAGGGGGGAGCTGGAGAAGCTCCCTGGGATGGGCATAGCCGAGACCCTCGAGTCCTCGGTGAACGTGATCCTCAACAAGGCGCGCGACATATCAGGGACCGGCGCGCAGGAGTCCCTGAACTCGCAGAACAACATGAAGAGCATGGTCATCGCGGGCTCCAAGGGCAGCTACA
>CAUJKO010000191.1:25000-37762 GCA_963210295.1 Ophion ellenae | reverse complement strand
AAAACATGTGTGTATATGTGTGTGCGTGCGTGTGTGCGTTTGTGCGTGTGCTTGCGCGCGCGCGCGCGCGCGCGTGTGTGTGTGTGTGTGTGTGTGTGTGTGTGTGTGTGTGTGTGTGCGCACATATATAGCTTGTACACGTATAAATAGCTTGGTAGATAGATAGTAGCTATATAAGTCTGCGGGAAGATGTTGCGACTGAGAAAAATATGATTTATAATGGTTTTAGGAAGGCCTGGTTGAAAACAAATATAGCGTATTTTCGTGATGAGTAGCGATTGCCATAAAAATTAGCCATCCTGAAAAAAACAAACAGCAGAATGGCAATAATTAAATTCCGAATACGAAAAGCACTCCTGAAAAACAATTTTTGTGCATCTCGTCATCGAGAAAAAGAACTGATCAAAGATACATTTCAAAGTGGATAAATGAAATTCAAATGCATGTGAAAAATTGTTTGGGAGTGCTCCGTATTCGAAATTAAATTATCTTCATTTTCCTGAAGTCAAAATGGGATTTATTTTATTTTTCCAAACTGCTCAATTTTTTTCTGGCAAGAACTGAACAACGTTTTGTAAAATATCGATTTTTGGTTTTCGACGGATTTCCAAAATGTAACATTTCGAAAGTATTATTTGAAAATTTCAGCGGCGATCTGTTCGATTTAAGGGGCTATACCAGTGTAGGTGAAAATGTAGGTGATTTTCGGGAATTTTTTGGAAGAAAAGTACTCAATTAAATGTTTCGGAAAATTAAGAATACATTTGGCTATATTTGACCTATGTTACATCATTTTCAGTGAAAAAATCATTAGAGTTAATGATTAGGTCAACAAGTATTTAGAGGTCGCTCAAGTCTCCCAAAAATCCAAATTTTCATTAAAAAATCGTTTTTTTTTTCGTCCACTTCTCACCCATGAATTTTACGCTTTATAATTTTTAAATCAACTTCGCGAAAGCTGTAGCCGGCCAATGAATATTTAGTGGTGGCTTAAGGTTTTCGAAATTCAGAATTACCGCCAAAAAATAAATCTCGCTGCACTATAATTCCTTGTAGCACAAAAACAAAATAAACTGCGAAGTGTTACATTTTCGGAATAATTTATTATAATAATTTGTTACAAACACCAATTAGACGATATGCGGTATTATGAATAATTATGTATTATAATCTATTATTATATTCTGGCGTCGCTCGTCGCCGAGTACAGCTACGATTGATCCGCAGTTTGACCAACGAGACAACTGTGGCACGCATTACGATGCGCGAAAAACAGTAGCCGTTTCAGTTTTACGAACAAAACGACCTGTAATTTTGTTTACGGACAACAGCTTTAAAGAATTATTTTATCAGAACAAAAATTATAATTTTTGGGTTAGCGTGTGAAGTAAATTTGACAAATCTGTTTCCAAAGAAAAAAAAAATTAATTGTTTTGAAATTCTTACGACGTGTCAAATTTATGAGTGAGAAGAGTAAAAAAATGGCGAAAATTGGAAATTTCGAAGCACTTGAGAGATCACTAAATATTCATTGGTCGGCTAAAGCTTTCGCGAGGTTAATTTAAAAATTAAAAAGCGTAAAATTCATGGATGAGAAGTGGACGAAAAGAAAAAATCGATTTTTAATTAAAATTTGAACTTTTGGAAGGCTTGAGCGACCTTTAAATATTTTTTGACCGCTCGCAGTTTTCGCGACAATTTTTTTTCTTCTTTAAACAAGATAATTGGATGGTGAGAAAAAGGAGAAAAAAGGTAGAGTTCAAAATAGTGCCACATGTATATATATTTATACACATACACATTTCATTTACTCCGAATTATCGAAATTCTCAAGTTTATTTTCCATCTAATTTATATATATATATATATATATATATATATATATATATATATATATAAACAGGGTGAGGCACATAAAGTGTTACAGTGCAATAGCACTCAAACTATTGATCATATCCAAAAATGTTTCAGACAAAAGTTTCAGTGTTCGAGAAGGCCGTCATACTGGACCACCATATTTTTTTATCAGTGGAGGCGCTGAAGCTACGTCAAGGTCAACGCCACTTTTCTAAATGGATTGGTATATTTTTTTCAACCATCTTGTGTCGCACCTCAAGCTGCATAAAAAACATTTGGGGGTCGAGGTCATTCAAGGTCATTCAAGGTCAGTATGGATAATAAAAATCTAAATAGGTGACCTTGAATGACCTTGAGTGACTATGACCCCTAAATGTCTTTTATGCGGCTTGAGGTGCTCGACAAGATGGTTGAAAAAAATGTACCATTCCATTGAAAAAAGCGGAGTTGACCTTAACGTAGCTTCAGCGCTTCCACCGATAAAAAAATATGGTGGTCCAGTATGACGGTCTCTCGAACACTGAAACTTTTGTCTGAAACATTTTTGGATGTGATCAATAGTTTGAGTGCTATTGATCTGTAACACTTTATGTGCCTTACCCTGCATATATATATATATATATATATATATATATATATATATATATATATATATATGTATATGTATATATTTATATGTTTCTCCATTATCGGTGGAGGCGCTGAAGCTATGTTAAGGTCAACTCCGCTTTTTTAAATGGAATGGTACATTTTTTTCAACCATCTTATGGAACCATATATTTTGCCCCTTCGGCAAAACATTAACAAGGATTTTGCACAAGAAACGACGTAATAGCCGTGGGTAGACTAACAAGATGCATAAAAAGATAACCAAATTGAAAAAAAAACAGCGATAATTGGCATTCCGATATGTCTTTTTATTAAACGCGGTTAACTACACACACCACGCCATTCACCGAGAAATACTCCGCCGACAGCGCGTTTTTCCTATTCTTCTTCCATTCTCACAGAGCCCATTCGAACTTCGTGCATTGGAAGAAACATATACATATATACAATCGTGAAAAACATTTGCACACACACACACACACACACACACACACACAGTATATATATATATATATATATATATATATATATATATATATATATATATATATATATATATATATATATATATATATATATATATATATATGTATATGTATATATATGTATATGGCGGTATTACCGAGGAAGCTTGCAACTGCACAAACGATGGGGAAGCAAATAAATAATGCAATTTCACGTCTTCGGGGTTCACAACAACGCTTTGCAAAGATGTCCCGTCGCGTGAATTCTTTTATTTCTTTGCTTCTTTTATTCTTCACGTCGCATACCCTCCCTCCCCTCTCCATGCCGGTCGCTCATTACTTCCTCGTCGTTCGCATTTTACTGTAGCTTCGAGGAAGCTACACGGCGACGATAAAAGTCCCCGGGGAAAAAGACGATCCGGAGAAAGACGAAAGCGGGCAGGAAGCGAGAAAAATAGTAATGGCCGTGATGGACAATGGCCCGGGGCGCGAGGGGGGGGGGGGGGGCGGCGTCGAGAGAAATGGCACGATGGAAGATATGTAGGAAAAAAGGAAAAAAATCCAATTGGCAAAAAGTGAAAGAAAGGAACGAAGGATTTATCGACACGGTAAAAGTGTTGAAAAAGACAAAAGCAGTTGGGGGTCGATTCGAGGTTTATTTTTTGGAATATTCATTGTTGTCGGTTAATTGCTTTTAACTATGGTTTTTTATATGCAAGAAACGTCTTATTTGGAAAAAAATATTTATTTATTTATTATCCTTATTGGTCATTGTTTATATTTTTTTTTTATCAAAACGCGGTTTTCGCTACAATAGAATTTGGTTAGTCATTTTTGTGGATATTTTCGTTTATCGAAAATAATTTTCTTTTTGCCGTAGAAGAATTTATCGTTGTTCGGTTTTATTTGATGGCTTTAATTTTGAAATGGGTTTCCCGAGCACGAAGAGATCTCGCGCTGTTTTTTTACACTACTAGGTGTTTTTTTTCACATGAATAGAACTTTCTGTCGAATGCAAAAAAAAATGTTGTAACTTATTTTTATTATAGATTTGTGGTTGTTTTTATAATACAAATAATTATGTGTGATATAATTTTTACATTACAAGATAATTGGATGGTGAGAAAAAGAAGAAAACTTTTCCTATTTCTCACCATCCTCCTCACCATCTTCTTTAAAGAAAAAAAAATTGTGGCGAAAGCTGCGAGCGGTCATTTCATTAAAAAATTTATTTATTTGTCCTCTTCACACCCATGAATTTGACGCTTTATAATTTTTAAATTACTCTTGCGAAAGCTCTAGCCGGCCAATGAAGATTTAGTGGTCGCTTAAGAGCTTCGAAATTTTCAATTTTCGTTAATTTTTTTACCCTTCTCACTCATAAATTTGACGCTTTGTAAAATATTCAAAACAATTAATTCTTTTTTTTCAAAAACAGATTTTTCAAATTAACCTCACACTTCTAACCCAAGAATTACAATCTTTGTTCTCAAAAAATAATTCTTTAAATCTCTTGTCCGTAAACGAAATTATTGGTCGTTTTATTCGTAAAACTGGAATGGCAGCTGTTTTTCGCGCAACGTACTGCGTTCTACAGTTAGTTTCGTTATATTTTGCCGGAAAATTTAAATTTCGAAAATTTATGATCGAAATTTCGAAAAATTATGATCGAAATTTCGAAAATTTATGATGATTTATTTCGAAAAAATGATCATTAAATATTCATTGGCCGGGAAGAGCTTTCGCGAGGTCAATTTAAAAATTGTATAGCGTAGAATTCGTGGATGAGAAATGGACCAAAAAGGAAATCGATTTTTTAATGGAAACTCTAATTTTTGGGAGGCCTGAGCGACAACTAAATATTTTTTTTACCGCTCGCAGCCTCGGCGACAATTTTTCTTTCGCCAAAAAAGACAATTGGATGGTGACAAAAGGGGGAAAAATAGAGCTCAAGTTTGTGCCACCCTTATATATATATGTGCGTGTATATACATATATATATATATATATATATATATATATATATATATAATTTTTTTAATGATAAAGTGATTATAATGGAAATGTAGATGCCTTTTTTTATGAAATGATATTTCTTAAAATAAATAATTATTGGAGATAATGATAATTTCAAAAAAAGGGATGTAGATACATTTTTTCACCGTCTCATAATTGATACATTTCTTTTCTCTTTTATTTGTCCATTTGGTATACATATGAGGCATGCCACGTCACGTCGGCCAGTAAAAAAAAATCGACAAATAATTTGGTAAAAATCGACTTACTTTATTGAAGAATATTCACCGAGATTCGAAATATTTAAAAAAATTCTGACGTTTTTTCTCGTTGATTACCATTTTTTGATATTTTTACATATGACATATATGTCATATGTATTTCAAAAACTTGGTAAACATACAGCGAGTGTTCCACACTCCTCAATCGAATATTAATTAAAGAAAAATTTCTTACTAAAAATAGCTGTTATTTCACGGTGTTTCGGAATCCCATAATATAAAAAATACCAAAAATCCGTTTTTCGTATCCACAATTCGGGGAAATTCTTAAAAAGAAAATAACAAGTGTCTTTCCTCGAGAAAAAAAAATATTTTTGCATATTTTGCCCTGAAACGGACGTTCGACTTGCTCAATAAAATCTAAAATAATTTTTTTCTGGAAGGCTAGAAAAAGACGCACATTTTCGTTTTTTACGAATGTAAATACGTCAAATCCTGCCAAAGATACAGCCATTTGAACGGAAAAATATTTAAAAAATGGTAATCAACGAGAAAAAACGTCGGAAATTAAAAAAAAAATGTCGACACTCGGTGAATAGTTTTCAATAAAGTAACTCGATTTTTCAAAATTATTTGTGGATTTTTTTTTACTGGCTGAAGTGACGTGGAATGCCTCATATGTATATTGTGGAATGTCATGTCGTATGCTCTTCCTCGTCTCCGCATCTCGGCCCCGCCAGTGGCACACGGTAATCAGGCACTTTTGTTTCAGGCTGATTCGCGGAAAGTCGTCGTGATCGTAATTGTCGGAAGTGACAAGCCGGAGACAGAGAGAGAGAGAGAGTGAGAGAGAGAGAGGGGCGGGGGGGGGGGGGGGATGCCAACGAACAAGTCGATGGGAAACGACTGCAGGATCCGAACCGCATCCTTGATGAGATCATCGGTCCTCTCTTCGTATGTGGTAACGAACGCAACTTGATTAAAGCCACAATTGTAACCACATCAACTGCAAATTAAGGCGTTACCCCCACTTGTAGCGCAAAAAAGGCCTTTTTCATGAATTTTTTTAAAGAAAACTACAAACCTTTTTTAATCGATCAATATACCATCTTGAAGAACACATCTTGAAGAACTTTCAGTAATTTTTTTATTGAAAAATATTACATTGTTTAGTGTCAAATGGCCGTCAATGAAATAATGTTTTTATATACACGGTTTGCGGTGACCAACATTGCGGCGAAGTGGATCATCTGAAGAAAAAAATGCGGATGGATTTAGTCAAATATAAGTATAAACTAGTCTTTAATCAAAGGATTTTAAAAAATATTCATTTTTCACAAAATGGCGGACAGTCAAAGTTAATGGTTCGATTTTAACGAAAAAAAAGGCCGTTTTTTGGCTATAAAACGGCCATTTTTTTTCGAAAAAAAAAATCGAACGATTAAAGACTACATTTTTATGTATTAAATAAGCCTGCAAAATTTCAAGAAGATCGGTTCATTAGTGTTCGAGTAATCTTGGTCACCGACTTCAGAAATGCCATTTTGAGAAAAACGCGTTTAAAGTTTCTCTTTCAACGCTCTTTCAACGCGGATTCTTCTCTTTCAACGCTCATATCTCAGTCAATTTTGTTCGGATCGACTTGAAATTTTCAGGACATATTCTCAGATACTTATACTTAAAAAAAATGCAATAAAAAAAAATCGATTTTTTCAAAATCGCAAGTGGGGTTAACCCCTTAACGTTGGGGGAAGAGGGAAGAATATTTGTTTAACCGAGATCTTTTGTCTCAACGCTATATTGTATTGTCATCATAAACTATCGTGCCAAATGTCGTCCTCCATAAAATGAAATTAAGGGGCCAGTCCACTTTGGAGCGACGAAAAAAAGGCTATTTTCGCGATTTTTTTTGAGGATATTATAAAAGATATGAATATAAAAGTTGTTGGGCTTGAGAAATAAAGTCTTGAAATAATTAAAAAACAAATTTAATTCAATTTTATTCATTTTTAAGTACAAAAACTATAGTTTAACGCCTTAAAAATAGGTGAGCTAGGTAGCTCCATCACAACTCGGCAACGGCTTGTCCGAAACAAAAAAATCAAAGTCCATTAGATTCAGTATGACACCAGCTACAAAATGACCCTCGGATATAAAGTTTTATCGAAAAATAAAAAAATGGCAGATGAAAAACGAAAAAAGTATTTTAAAAACGCGTTTTTTCGCAGTTTTTCGCAAAAAAAAAGAATAAAAATGAACATTTTCAAACCATCGAGGGTCATATTGTTGCGAATCATGTTTACAATATGTGGTTCAAATTTCAAGAGAATCGGTTTATTAGTTTTAGCGATACGATGGAGCTAGATTTTGAAAACGTTGTTTCGAGAAAAACGCGTTTGAAGTTTATATTATGAAAAACTCTTACCTAAACTTAATCGGCATTTCTTGCACCCATTTTGACACAACATTTCTGAATGTATGTACTTTCGAAAACAGTAAAAAAAATCGATTTTTTTTTATTTTCGAGGTGGACTGGCCCCTTAATAAAAAAAATGAATTTACGTTCGTGACCACGATAAGAGGACTTGCATTCTTACAGGTTATAATCATTTGTGCAAGATAAAAAAAAGCGTAAGTAATGAACTTCAGTTGTCGGACATCGACACTTGAAAGAAATATCAATCCTGTTTATGATTAATTTTTTTCTCATTTTTTTGTTCATATGGAGAAAGCATGAAAATCGGCGAAAAGTTAATACGCGAATAAACGAATAAATGAATAAAAAATAAATCATTGAATAAATAAATATGGTATATAAATATATACAGGGTGTCCCAGAACTCAACGTCAAGCCGAAACGGGGGTGACAGGATTGATTGTAACCATCATGAGAAAAATCAGAAAAAAATCTATCCCATGCAGTTTGAAAATTGTGGGCATTTAAGAAAAACCTAGAAATTTGGTCAAACTGTAACCATTTTTCGGCTACTGTGATTAATTTTTATTATTTTTGTTCATTTAAACTTTGGAACCGTAACCCTAAATAACATTTCTAGAATCACAATAAAAAATAATGACACAATTGCCCCAAGTTTCCTAGAATTAAGACTATTTGTTAAACTATGAATTTAAAATTTTCAAAATTTGTCTACTTTGAAAGGCCCTGCTTTAAAAAAAAGTACTAGAGTGCCTTGGCAAGTGCCATTAAAAGTTGGCGCATTTAATCAGGATTGTAAAATGGTACAATACTTGTGAGTTTCATACTAAAAAAGAACGAGTAAAAAAATTAAAACCTCAAGTAACCCGATTTTTGCAAACCCATTTTACTCAGTTAAAATGTTTTTTATTCGCACGAGCTCTTGGTAGGTTCTTAATTTTACGGCAAAATGATGAGAGAGATGGATAGTGGACATGTTTGCCATGAGTGAGAGAGACAGATAGTGACGCCACTTTTACCAAAGTCAACAAAAGTAAGTAAAATTAATAAAATAATGAAAAATCTTGACCTAGTTTAGGTTTATTGGAATAAAAGTCAGATACATAGGGAAATAACATTTTTTATTACAGCAAATGTTCAAATTGTTTTCCATCAGCCTCAATACACGCCCTACATCTTCTTAAAAAAGATCTACTCATTAGCCGGGCATATCCTCGAGAGTTGATGTCCTCAGCAGCTTGAGAAATATTGTACCATTTTGCAATCCTGATTAAATGCGCCAACTTTTAATGGCACTTGCCAAGGCACTCTAGTACTTTTTTTTTTAAAGCCGGGCCTTTCAAAGTAGACAAATTTTGAAAACTTTAAATTCATAGTTTAACAAATAGTCTTAATTCTAGGAAACTTGGGGCAATTGTGTCATTATTTTTTACTGCGATTCTAGAAATGTTATTTAGGGTTACGGTTCCAAAGTTTAAATGAACAAAAATAATAAAAATTAACCACAATAAACGAAAAATGGTTACAGTTTGACCAAATTTCTAGGTTTTTCTTAAATGCCCATAATTTTCAAACTGATGGATTTTTTTTCTCATTTTTCTCATGATGGTTACAATCAATCCTGTCAGCCCGTTTCGGCTTGACGTTGAGTTCTGGGACACCCTGTATACACATATATATTAAGAGATAAAACCACTTTAGGATTTTGGAAGAATCTTTTTTTTGCTCAAAAAATACTTTGGGGTCATAAAAAAATTATGCAATGCGATTTTTTTTAAAGGTTCAATTATCGATTTTGCCCCTTTTTTTCAAACTGGGAGGATGGATTACTCGAACACCTTTGCGATTTGAAATTTTTATAGTAGCTTCACAATTACATTTTCTATAGGAGTACGTAGCCGTTTTTTGATTAAATGTAAACTTTCTTTTCATAAACAATTTACTGCTTCTTTTTTGGGCAAAAAAATCGATTTATTTCTTTCAAAGTGCGCCATTTTTTTTCGAACTTTGATACAAAAAAATCCCTACGTAGTCCCATAGCTAATAGTGTATAGATTATAATTTTTGTTGGTTTTTGTTCCAGGTCTTATACTTCACGAGAAAACCGTCCTCCCGAGAAGCTATTTGTAAAAAACACGTTTTTCAAGATCGGCTCTGTCGTCGCCATTTTGTTTGAAAATTATAATAAAAAGTTTTTTTTTAAATACTTTTTTATTACTTTTTTATACTCAACGGAAATCCTATTCCTTTTTCCATATGCCCAAAATGAAATGTCAAAGTTAGGCCTTATTTTCTGCCGCTAGAGTCGTGTTATCCCTTAACGTTGGATAGTTATTCATAATTGAAGATGAAAATTTGTGAGTCACCCCAGAATACTTTGCATCCATTCTGGTAACAATTGCACAACCGAACTTTATCGCCGTTTTTGATAAAACATATGTTTATTAATAAAGCACGTCCTCTTGTTATTACGTGTGCAATATACGAGCATAAATTATTATTTTAGACTGGCCCCATTTTATTTTTTCAATTGTAATTTTTGTTGAGAATGTCGTTGAGAATGACAATAAATGAGTGTCGATCAAATTTAAGCCCTTTATATCAATATTTAGAAGCCCCTCATCACGTTTTACTATTTCCCATGCATTAAACATGGTAAAAGTTTTGTTTGTCGCTTCTCAGCTTTATAACTCGCCTAGGGAGAAAAAACAGCCAAATGCCCCAAACATTGTTTTATAGGAAATTTAACGCTCTACAAAAAAGGTCCTTAGCCTTCATACGATAAATTTACTCGTTCGAATTTTATTCAACGTCAAAGTTGAATCTACGATAAATTCCACGATTTGGTGAGATTTTTGGACTTTTACGGCGAAATTATTATTTTGTTGTCGTTTTTTCCGATTCATCTTAAAAAATATTGTATCCTTTTCAAATGATTCTCTACATAGTTTCTAAAATTCCTAATAGATTTAAATGTATTGTTATTTAAAAGTACATTAGTGCAAAAATTTATTCTTAAACCAAATTCAATTGCTTGTAGCATGATAAATAAGTATCTAGGGAATAATTTAAAAAGGATACGATATTTTTCAAGATGAACCAGATAAAAAACAACAACAAAAAATCAATAATTTTATCACAAAAGTCCAAAAATCCCACAAAATCATGAAATTTATCATGAATTCAACTTTAATGGTGAATAAAATATGAAGGAGTGCATTTATCGTATGAAGGCTAAGGACCTTTTTTGTAGAGCGTTACATTATCTATAAAAAATATTTTTCGGGGTTTGTTTGGGACGAAACTTTTACCATGTTATATGAATGGGAAATAGAAAAACCGCGACGAGGGACTTCTAAATATTAATATAAAGGGCTAAAATTTGGTCAGCACTCATTTTTTGTTATTCTCAACAACATTTTCAACAAAAATTAAAAAAAAAAAAACAATTTTTTCTGTGCCCGTCTAATATATCTATTAGGGTGGCCCAAATTTGAGCTCTGATTTTTTTCCTTTTCCTCGCCATCCAATTATCTCGTTTAAAGCACAAAAAAAATTGTCGCGAAATCTGCGAGCGGTCAACAAATTTTTAGAGGTCGTTCAAGCCTCCCAAAAATTCAAATCTTCATTAAAAAATCGATTTTTTTTCGTTTACTTCTCACCCATGGATTTTACGCTTTATAATTTTGAAATTAACCTCGCGAAAGCTCTAGCCGGTCAATGAATATTTAGTGGTCGCTCAAGAGCTTCGAGATTTCTAATTTACGTCAATTTTTTTACCCATCTCACTCATAAAATTGACGCTTTCTAAAATTTTCAAAACAATTGATCGTTTTTTTCTACAAATACATTTTTCAAAGTTACCTCCCACTACTGACCCAAGAATTATAATCCTTGTTCTCATAAGAAATTCTTTAAAGCTCTTGTCCGTAAACAAAATTATAGGTCCCTCGTTTTATCGGGTAGAAGTGTGAGTTTAATAAAAAAACCGTTTCGAAAGAAAAAAAAAAGCATTGATTGTTGTGAAAATTTTACAAAGTGTTAAATTTATGAGTGAGGTGAGAAAAAAAATTTGCGACAATGGGAAATTTCGCGAGCTTAATGTAAAAATTATAAAGCGTAAAATTCATCGATGAGAAGTGAAAGAAAAAAACCAAATCGATTTTTTAATGAAAACTTACATTTTTGGGTGGCTTAAGCGGCCTCTAAATATTTGTTGACCGCTCGCAGATTTCCGGACAATTTTTTTCTTTCGTGAAAGAAGGTAATTGGTGAAAAGACGGAAAAAAATAGAGCTTAAATTTGGGCTACCCTAATATATATATATATATATATATATATATATATATATATATATATATATATATAATATATATTATGGTGGCCCACATTTTGTTCTCTCTCTCTCTCTCTCTCTCTCTCTCTCTCTCTCTCTCTCTCTCTCTCTCTCTCTCTCTCTCTCTCTATATATATATATATATATATATATATATATATATATATATATATATATATATATTGGGGTGGCCCAAATTTCAGCTGTATTTTTTTCTTTTTCTCACCATTCAATTATCTTCTTTCACGAATGAAAAAAATTGTCCGGAAATCTGTGAGCGGCCAAAAAATATTTAGAGGCCGCTTAAGCCTCACAAAAACGTGTTTTCATTAAAAAATCGATTTGTTTTGTTCGTTCACTTCTCATCGATGAATTTTACGCTTTATAATTTTTAAATTAAGCTCGCCAAATTTCCAATTGTCGCAAATTTTTTTCTCTTCTCACTTATAAATTTAACACGTTGTAAAATGTATATATGTATATATACATATATATATATATATATATATATATATATATATATATATATATATATATATATATATATTAAAAATAAAATTGTAGAGAAAAACTGTGATTTTTTAAATTAGAATTTAAAAAGCAGCCCAATCTAGTGGCAATGATAAGAGGAATACCAATATTCACCGTTTACAACGAAATTCGTTGTCATTTAATTGACGCAGGAACATCTCGAGCATCCGGAAAGGAATTGATTATGGTGGTCGTGAGGACTAATTGGTTTCTGAAATTGATAAGCCACGACTTCGTCCTCTCTCTCTCTCTCTCTCTCTCTCTCTCTCTCTCTCGCTCTTTCCCTCCTCT
>CAUJKO010000191.1:0-20000 GCA_963210295.1 Ophion ellenae | reverse complement strand
TGTCAATATTTTTTAATAATAAAAATTGTTTTTTAAAGCTCAAATATAATACACTATCGTCTCAAAATTTCGTTTACCGCAATCATTTCCTTCCCTTTCAAAAAAATTGCTGCAAAAAACGCTTTTTTTCGGCTTCTAAAGCAGACTACTGCCTTAAGGGGTTACCCCCACTTGCGATTTTGAAAAAATCGATTTTTTTTATTGCATTTTTTTGAAGTATAAGTATCTGAGAATATGTCCTGAAAACTTCAAGTCGATCCGAACAAAATTGACTGAGATATGAGCGTTGAAAGAGAAGAATCCGCGTTGAAAGAGCGTTGAAAGAGAAACTTTAAACGCGTTTTTCTCAAAATGGCATTTCTGAAGTCGGTGGCCAAGATTACTCGAACACTAATGAACCGATCTTCTTGAAATTTTGCAGGCTTATTTAATACATAAAAATGTAGTCTTTAATCGTTCGATTTTTTTTTTCGAAAAAAATGGCCGTTTTATAGCCAAAAAACGGCCGTTTTTTTTTCGTTAAAATCGAACCATTAACTTTGTCCGCCATTTTGTGAGAAATGAATATTTTTTAAAATCCTTCGATCAAAGACTAGTTTATACTTATATTTGACTAAATCCATCCGCATTTTTTTTTCCGATGATCCACTTCGCCGCAATGTTGGTCACCGCAAACCGTGTATATAAAAACATTATTTCATTGACGGCCATTTGCCACTAAACAATGTAATATTTTTCAATAAAAAAATTACTGAACGTTCTTCAAGATGTGTTCTTTAAGATGGTATATTGATCGATTAAAAAAGTTTTGTAGTTTTCTTTTAAAAAACTCATGAAAAAGGCCTTTTTTTGCGCTACAAGTGGGGGTAACGCCTCAATACCAGTGAGGAAATAATTATTCTCATCTTCGTCGATTGAACGTTTCATACGCGCATGCTCCCCCCCTCTCCTCTCTCTCTCTCTCTCTCTCTCTCTCTCTCTCTTGTAAAACATGGCGCTTCTCGATTTTCAACACGTCGGGCACCTATCTCGTAGACACTCACACTTATATATAAAAACACGGAACATAAAATGAAATGCCGATGGCTTTCTCGGCAAACCGAGATAGGCGGATTGCGTTAGGTATATTTTCTTTTTTTTTGTTTGTTTAATTTTTATTTCTCTCTTGCTCCGGGCTGTAATATCCGTTCTGCGCGATTTATGTACACGGAAAGACCTTGTCATCGGCGCCTTCATATTATTCTTGGAATCACGAAACATTAGAAAAAAGAAAATCGTTATGTCTTGCTCGCTTTTATACATATATCTATATAGAATTTGCGGTGTCTGTGAGTACTAATTACGTTTACTCACCTGCCTCTCGTTGCGGTCCACGCGTTCTCTTCTTGCAGACATATACATGCGACGTTTTATTATCCAGTAGCGGTGATTGTCAGTTACCAAGGATTACGAAAGGATTCTCGTAATTCACGGAAATTCTCAACAGAATGCAGTCGAATGTTTACACCGGTGGCGTTTCTTCCCCAACGATTTTATCAATGAATTTGTAAGATCGAATGAGAAAAAATTGTAAGTAGTTGTGAGGAATTTTATGAGATTTTTTCAAATTTTACGATCGAAAGAGAATTTACACCCGTTTCGCGTCTAATTGACACAATTGTTGACAAGGTCGACCAGGTGACGACTTTTAATAATTTCAATTGAAATTGTCATTAATTGTGGACGAGAAAGAGAGGGACAGAGCGAGAGAGAAAGAAGATTTGCGTAAAAAAATGGATACACATTTCGGGACATAATGATATTCGTTTTATATTAAGGGGTAAGGCCACTGTAGCGGGGGAAAAAAATAAGTATATTTTGGAAATTTTTTTTAGCGGGACAATGGAATAAATCAAAATTCTGAAAAAGGGCCTTTATTGTACATATTATAAACTGTATAAACTATTTTTTTCAAAGTGATATAATACAAAATGGCGGCTGCACAGCCTTTCTTCGAAGAAGCCTTTTTTTCACAGGCGCGCGGGCGGACCAACGGCATCTGCAATTTTTAATTTACAGAGAATGCATTTTTTTCGATTATACGTGTGAATAGCTACAGTAGTGCATAGGATTTATTTGATATATCGATTTTTGCAAAAACAGCGCGTTTTTTAAATAAAAGTTCAAAATTCTCAAAAAAACATCGTCCGAAAATTGTTTATAAAAAAAAACGATGTAATATGTCGAGAAAATCTTACGTACTCCTATGCAACTACCAAAAATGTAGTTTCGATAAAAATGCGTTTAAAGTTTTCGGTACGGATTGCATCGGAATGAGAGCGGCTGCGCCAAAATTCAAAATAGGAGTATTTGGACCTTTCTCCCACCTTAATCCTTTGAGTATGTCCTTTTTAAGATATTAAGGCATCTTTTCAGAAAAAAATCGATTTTGTGAAATTTCTACAGTGACCTTACCCCTTAAGGAATATATATTAAGGAAACATGATTGTCCGAAGATTTATTAACGATACAAATTTCATTGCCAACAAATTTGGAAAAGATTAACATTAAAGATTTTAATATTCAAGCAAAAATATTATTTACAACATTTACTTTAATCTTTATTAAATTTGTGGATTTTTGTTGAATTTATTGAATTAAGAAGAAATTTATGGAATTATTTTTTAAATTTATTGAGATTATTTAATCTCAATAAATATAATCTCAATAATATTTATCGAAATTTTCTTCAATTTAGTAATTTTTTAATTAAATTTTTCCCTTTCTATTCAATTTATTCAATTATTATAAATGATTATTCATACCATCGCCATTTTGAGGTTTTGCCATTATTAAAAGTCAACGTTCCTAATATTAGTAGTGTAGGTAGCTAATTATGTTCCCTATTACTTTTTTTGTTATTGCAATTTCGCCTCTGTGGTCGGCAAAGTTTGAGTGCAGGTGTCGTAAACGATGTCTAGGTTGGGTTTGAGTTTCTAATTACGTGAATTTTAATTATGCTGTTTTGCTGTCCTGGCGGGGATATTTGTACATTGGAGTAAAAAGGAGTCGGAAGAAGCAACGACTAGGTCCGGTATATTTGACTTGGGATAATGCGGACAGAGAAAAAAGTCCGTAGAAGAACCTAAGAGAGAGAGAGAGAGAGGGAGAAAGGTAGGAGGAAGAGAGAAGAGACAATGAGCGGGAAAGAGGGAGAGAGACCCGCAAATTCATTCGGGTTTTCGGCAGCCTTCAGTAATTGATGGCTTCTGGCCTCCCAGGAACAAAACGAGGGGCCAATTATCGTCGGCGTTTCACGGAGATCCTTCGAGCCAAAGAGTCGAAATGAGATGGACGACAGTCCAGCGAAAGAGAGAGGGAGGGGGAGAGAGAGAGAGAGAGAGAGAGAGAGAGAGAGATGAGATTCCAAAAACACCTGAACTCGTACTTAAGTACCTTCAAAGGCATGAATTTTGCCTTTGAGGTTGGAATACCTAAGGCGTAGAAAATACGACGATGAGACAGGAAAAATGAGACCGTTCAACTACGGGCATCCTTCGGTAAGCGAGAAGCAGCGGAATTTCAGTTACTTATTGGTTAAGGGGGGATTGTCTTTTTTTTCGCAAAATTTACCGCTTTTTGGGAATTTTTTTGTGAAGAAAGTATACAACGGAAAGCTTGTGAAACTTGGTATATAGTTTTATTGATCTGTTTACTACATACAAAAAATTTTTTAAACAATTTCATCAAAAAATCCGCCTCCCACCCCCCTCGACGCGCGATGGTCCTTTTTTGATGGTGTGCACGATTACAGCCTTCACGTTCATCCTGCAACAAAAACCCAAAAAGCATTTTACTTTAGACACATATAGCTATCGTTCGATGAAGGGGGAAAAAAATTGACGATTTGGTGACGTTTTGAACTTGAAGTATCGATTTTTCGAAAAAAATTGATCGATTTTTTGTTATAAATAAAAAACTATTAAACGTATTGCTTTTTTGCTTCATCAAACGATAAAAGGATGTCAGCTGAGCATTCTGTCCAAATTTGAAGGCAATCGGTTGAATAGTTTTTGAGAAATCGTGCACACCATCAAAAAAGGACCATCGCGCGTCGAGGGGGGTGGGAGGCGGATTTTTTGATGAAATTGTTTAAAAAATTTTTTGTATGTAGTAAACAGATCAATAAAACTATATGCCAAGTTTCACAAGTTTTCCGTTGTACACTTTCTTCACAAAAAATTCCCAGAAAGCGGTAAATTTTGCGAAAAAAAAAGACAATCCCCCCTTAATAGTAATGTTCATCTACTGACAAGTTGAATCTTTAGACTTTGGAAGCTCATAAGTGACTGAAATGCTGCTGTTTCGTGCTAATCCTGACATGTCATCCTTTATCCAATGGCATGACAAATCTTCAGATTTCGCATGGTAATAAGTTACTTACACGCTGCTTTTTCTTGCTAATCATGACACGTAATCCTTCATCCAATGGCACGGTAAACCTTCAGACTTTAGATGCTAGTAAGTTACTAAAAAGCTTTCTGCACCCCATAAAATGCCACTTTTGGTCCAATGGCATGTGGAACCAATAGATCGCAGCTGGTATGTTCCTAGAAACCTGTTGCTTTCTGCAACCCATGAGATGCCACGTTCGGTCCAATGGCAGCCTGAATCGCTAGATCAATGCTAGTAAGATATTAGAAAGCTGCTGTTTTCTACACCCCATGGAATGCCACTTTTAGCCCGATGGCATGTTAAATCATGAGACCGATGCTAGTAAGTTACTAAAAAGCTGCTGCTTTCTTCACTCCATGAATGCCACTTTTAGTCTAATTGCATGCTGAATCACCAGACCAGTGCTAGTAAGACACTAGAAAGCTGCTGTTTTCTACACCCCACGAAATGCACCATTTAGTCTAATGGCATGCTGACTCATCAGAGCGATGCTGGTAACTTACTAAAAAGCTGCTGGTTTGTGCAACCCGTGAAACTTTTGGTCCCATGGCCCGTTAAATCACCAGACTGATGCTAGTAAGTTACTAGAACGCTGCTTGCTTTCCACACCCAATGGAATGTTACTTTTAGTCCGATGGCACGCTGAATCACCAGACCGATGCTGGTAAGTTACTAAACAGCTGCTGGTTTGTGCAACCCGTGAAACTTTTGGGCCCATGTCCCCTTAAATCACCAGACTGATGCTAGTAAGTTACCAGAACGCTGCTTGCTTTCTACACCCCATGGGATGTTGCCTTTAGTCCGATGGCACGCTGAATCACCAGACCGATGCTGGTAAGTTACTAAACAGCTGCTGCTTTCTGCAGTCCGTGGAATTTGGAGTCCAATGGCATGTTAAATCACCAGACCGATGCTAGTAAGTTACTAAAAGGCTGCTGCTTTCTGCAGCCCATGGAATGCTTGTCTTTGGTCCAATGGTATGCAGAATCATCAGACCAATGCTAGTAAGTTGCTAAAAAGCTGCTCTTTTCTGCAGCTAATAGGACGTCACTTTCGGCCCAACAACATGTTGAATCCAATTCCAATGGCAGCTGTTAAGTTCCTGAAATGCTGCTTCTCATTGCTACCTACGAAACGCTAAATTCTCCGAATCTCCAGTAAGTTACCAAACTCTTCTGCTTTTGGCTACCGGTGAAGCATCAACCTTGGAGCACATTTCTTGACTCCAGCTAGGACTCAATTGACATCGTCAGACGCAAAACAATCCATGTGGAAGCACTCCACATCCTCGACCAGTCATTCCGAATCACCCTGCAAGATCTCCCATCCTTATCCTCCTTAATGTCGTCTCGGAGTCTGCCACGAACCCTGCGAGGAAGAAAAAACAAAGCGAAGTGGAAGGTCGAGTGGAACGAAGACGGCGGCAGGAGGCAGAGCGGAAGGGGAAGACGGTGTGCGAGGCTTCCTCGTTTTCCCACAGAGCGGATAAGGAGACACACGACCGAAACGGTCTCATAGTTTTCAGAAGGGGAGATCGCCCAGATGAAAGCGTCCCGAAGTCTCTCGAGATGAGGACCTCGTTACGGCGGCTTCTCAGGGGCGAGACGCCAAGAGGGTTGAGTATTGGGGGAGAGGGGGGGGGGGGGCGCAACCGGGCCCAAAGGATCCTTTTCGTGGAAGACAAAATACGAGGCGAAATGTGAACGTGGCGGCGTTGGTCCAGGACTCCGGGAAGATTCAACGGTACAGCGAAATGCTTCATTTTATTCCCGTGGGGGCGCGCAGAAAATTCCTTCGGAGACCACATCAAAATTCTCGAAACCCCACTCTCTTTCTTCCTTTTTCTTGATTTTTGGTACTTTCTTTTTATCTTTTTTCCTCGTTTTTTCTCTTTTTTGAGTTTGAGGCTATAATCTAGATATAAACGTATGGGTATGCATACACATATATATTAAGGGGTAAGGCCACTGTAGAAATTTCGAAAAATCGATTTTTTTTCTTAAGGGGTTACCCCCACTTGCGATTTTGAAAAAATCGATTTTTCTTTTGTTGCATTTTTTTGAAGTATAAGTATCTGAGAATATGTCCTGAAAATTTCAAGTCGATCCGAACAAAATTGACTGAGATATGAGCGTTGAAAGAGAAGAATCCGCGTTGAAAGAGCGTTGAAAGAGAAACTTTAAACGCGTTTTTCTCAAAATGGCATTTCTGAAGTCCGTGACCAAGATTACTCGAACACTAATGAACCGATCTTCTTGAAATTTTGCAGGCTTATTTAATACATAAAACGTAGTCTTTAATCGTTCGATTTTTTTTTCGAAAAAAAAATGGCCTTTTTGTAGCCAAAAAACGGCCGTTTTTTTCCGTTAAAATCGAGCCATTAACTTTGACTTCCGCCATTTAGTGAAAAATGAATATTTTTTAAAATCCTTCGATTAAAGACTAGTTTATACTTATATTTGACTAAATCCATCCGCATTTTTTTTCAGATGATCCACTTCGCCGCAATGTTGGTCACCGCAAACCGTGTAGGTAAAAACATTATTTCATTGACGGCCATTTGCCACTAAACAATGTAATATTTTTCAATAAAAAAATTACTGAAAGTTCTTGAAGATGTGTTCTTTAAGATGGTATATTGATCGATTAAAAAAGTTTTGTAGTTTTCTTTAAAAAAATTTATGAAAAAGGCCTTTTTTGCGCTACAAGTGGGGGTGACGCCTTAATAGATGCTTCAATATCTTAAAAATGACATACTCAAAAAATTAAGGTGGGAAAAATGTCTAAATACTTATATTTTGAATTTTGGCGCAGCCCCTCTCAGTCCGATGCAATCCGCACCGAAAACTTTAAACGCGTTTTCTTCGAAACTACATTTTTCAAGTCGGTCGGACTCATAACTCGAACGAATCTCGACTGATTGACTTGAAATTTTAGCTGCATATTCACAATTACATTCTGCATAGAAGTACGTAGGATTTTCTCGATATATTACATAGTTTTTTTTTATAAACAATTTTCGGGCGATGTTTTTTTTTGAGAATTTTGAACTTTTATTTGAAAAACCCGCAGTTTTTGCAAAAATCGATATATAAAAAAAATCCTACGTATTTCTGTAGCTATTCACATGTATAATCGAAACAAAATTTCATTCACTGTAAATTAAAAATTGCAGGTGCCGTTGGTTCGGCCGCGCGCCTATGAAAAAAAGGCTTCGTTGAAGAAAAGCTGTGCAGCCGCCATTTTGTTTTATATTACTTTGAAAAAAAAAAATTGTTTATACAGTTTATGATATGTACAATAAAGGGCTTTTTTCAGAATTTTTTTTTTGTCCATTGTCCCGCTAAAAAAATTTCCAAAATATATTTATTTTTTTCCCCGCTACAGTGGCCTTACCTCTTAAGGGGAAGTACTCAAGTTATCTACACCCGTATTGTAATTTGTATAAATATATTTATTATTATAAGCAATAATACTGAGGCTTAATATTTTATATACCAATTATAACTTTACATATAAATATATGAATACACACACACACACACACACACACACACACACACACACACACACACACATATATATATATACATGCTCTAGGATTTTTCAGTATATAACCAAAAGAAAATTCTAGATGCCTTGTATCGATATCTATCCGAATCACCCTGATCTATGTTCTACAATCTTTTTTAGTTTTAGGAAAACGCATTTTTGAATTTTTTTTGAGTTTTTCTGTAGCGTAGTTTTTTATTTTTTTTCTCTCTTGTATAGGTACTTTTCTCTTGGAAGTTTTTAAAAGCAATTAGGAATCATTTAGACTATCATAAGTATTTCTTGTTATCATCTGATCTTAATTAATTAGACACATATGTGTCTATCTGGGAAGTGATTGATCCTCTCAAACCTATCTGTTTTATGCGGGGCACCACTGTGACATATAAAAAATCGATTTTTTATGCATTTTCGAAGTATACATATTCATGCAAGAATATGTGAAAAAAATTCAAGTACAAATATTGAAAATTGACCAATTTACCGACGATTTAGCGAGAGCAGGTAGCGCAACGATTTACCCATACTAAAACTTTCAATCGCGTTTTTCTCGAAACGACTTTCCTCTGCCTGGCCGGATCATAACTCCGGCTATAATTGTTCGATTTCCAATTGAAAAAAACTTCCGTAATTGCAGTAGCTATCGTTGTACCTGGCCGTTTTGTTAAATTTAATATTTTTTAAGCCCTAATATAAATAAAAATTTCTCCAAAATTACACTTTTTTTTTAACATCTGGCATTTTGTGATTTTTTTTCGGAACACGGCTACGCAAAACGAAAACTACATTTATATAGATTATAAAACTTTTTCATTTTTATTTTTCAGACAAACCGTTGTCAAGTTATCGATCCGGCCGTTGGACCACATTTTTATACAGAGGCTCTGTTATACATCAATAACGTTGGTAATTTTTAATTTTTTAAAATAAAAATGTTCCTGACATAAGGTCAGTGTATGCTTAATTGTATACCTCATTTTTTAAAATCCCAAATAAATAAACTTGTAGACAAAAAATAATCGGAAAAACGATAATTTTTTTTATACATCATTATAACAATCAATATATAATGTAAATAGACAATGTATATATACATCATTATACAATCATAAAAACGATTATTTTTTATACAGAGGCTCTGTTACACCTCAATAACGTTGTTAATTTCTAATTTTTTGAAATAAACATTTCCCCGAAATAAGTCCAATGTATGCTCAATAGAATACCTTATTTTTCAAAATCCCAAATAAATTAACTAGTAGACAAAAAATAATCGGAAATACGACCTTTTTTATGCCTGCCACAGTTGGTGTCCTCCCGCAAACCTTTGATCGAAATCAAATCAACGTTAGTGCACAGTTGCTCGTTTATTTATTCCTCAAAATGCGAGGAAAATACATATACAAAATCGAAAAAATTAAAAAATGCTTAATTCTAAAAAAATAAAGACAGGTCGTCAAACAAACATGGGGTAATTCGGATAGCTATTGATACGAGAGATCTAGATTGTCCTTTCGGACGTCACTTTTGGGGCCACCCTGTTATATGTTTACATATGAGGAGCTGGCGAACAGAACCGGACTCGCCCATGAATTACTTTTTTACATGAGAGGTCAAAAACCAAAACAACCAAATAGAGATGAGTTAGAATTTTTAACCTTCAATATATGAAGGCTCTATCAAAGTGTAAGCCTGGACCTGGCTTTGGTTTAATAAAAACACTAACTACCGTATGTTTATTTTTACTTTTTTCTTTGGTCAAGTCCGATTTTGAATGTGAATGGTAGACAACTCCGTTTTTTAATGAAAATCTTATGGACATATCCAGTTATGAAATAAAACAGATTCTTTGAATTCGATATAAATTTGTTTTTTATTATCAATTTAATAATCCTACACAACCTCTTCCATGTCAGGCTCACAACAATCCCATTCAATGTTATCATCGTCATCACCGTGGTCATCTGTTACGAAATTTTCATCCAGCCAGCCATGGACAAGTCCGTTTCTGCTTGAAAAGGCAGTTTTTAACTAATTTAAAGGTGTTTTGAGCCAGATTTGATGAAAAATATTTTGGGCGCAAGTAAAGGTGGGCTTGAAGAACACGACAAAAAAATCTTTGACTTAATGTGCATAAGTCTGGTTTTGTTTGCCAGCTCCTCATATACTTGTATACACAATATATAGTGAATAGTGAAATCTCGTTTATACGTTTTGCACTTATACGTCAAATTTCTCTAGTGCCGGGAGATTCCGTTCATAAAAATAGTGATAAAGTTTCATTTCTACGTTTTTCACTTATACGGTTTTCGCGCTTGTACGTTATTAATTTTATTCCGCAGCGTAGGTTTCGAAGTTCGTTTTTTCTCAGTTATACGTTAATCACACTCTCGCCGGAGAAAATTTCATGTCACTGCGTTTTGATGTTTTGATGCTCGATGTTTTGATGTTTTGATGTTTTGATGTTTTGATGTTTCGATGTTTTGATGTTTCGATGTTTTGATGTTTCGATGTTTCGATGTTTTGATGTTTTGCTGTTTCGATGTTTCGATGTTTTGATGTTTTGATGTTTTGATGTTGTGATGTTTTGATGTTTTGATGTTTCGATGATTCGATGTTTCGATGTTTGGATGTTTTGATGTTTTGATGTTTCGATGTTTTGATGTTTCGATGTTTCGATGTTTTGATGTTTCGATGTTTTGATGTTTTGATGTTTCGATGTTTCGATGTTTTGATGTTTTGATGTTTCGATGTTTCGATGTTTTGATGTTTCGATGTTTCGATGTTTCGATGTTTCGATGTTTTGATGTTTCGATGTTTTCATGTTTTGATGTTTCGATGTTTTGATGTTTTGATGTTTCGATGTTTTGATGTTTCGATGTTTTGATGTTTTGATGTTTTGATGTTTTGATGTTTTGATGTTTTGATGTTTTGATGTTTTGAT
Organism: Ophion ellenae; assembly: GCA_963210295.1. Taxonomy (NCBI): domain Eukaryota; kingdom Metazoa; phylum Arthropoda; class Insecta; order Hymenoptera; family Ichneumonidae; genus Ophion; species Ophion ellenae. The sequence continues at coordinate 9,070 of CAUJKO010000191.1, read as the reverse complement.
GTTTCGATGTTTTGATGTTTTGATGTTTCGATGTTTTGATGTATTGATGCTTTGATGTCCCGATGTTTTGATGTGTCGATGTTTTGATGTTTTGATGTTTCGACGTTTTGTTGTTTCTGACCTCGACCATGTATGTATGTACTGTGATTACATATCTCTTATCAATACGAACCTGTCCGTTATTTACCAGTCTAAAACGTCAAAGCTTAGTGTTACAAACTTGCATTAAGGGGTTAGGCCACTCTAGAGGTCGAAAAAATAAGCTTTTTGGGGATTTTTTTCTCAGAAAAACTACACAATAAATCGAGATTACAACAACAAAAAAATAATATTCTATAATTCATTTGTTATTAACAATTATCTGACGAAATTTTTCACTTTCCAAAAAATTGCCTAAAAAATCGTCGGACAATTGTTAATAACAAATGAACTATGCAATATAAAAAAAAAAATCCTACGTACTTCCATAGACAATGTATTTTTCAAGATATATTCAACATTTCAAATCAATCGGTTGAAAATTGTCTGAGTTATGTTTCCGGACAACTTAAAAAATTCAGTTTTGAGATGAACGCTGCACAGCCGCCATTTTGAAATTAATCGCTTCAAAAAAATTATCGTATACAGTCACTGATGTGTATGATAAACACCCTTTTTTGCAATCTCGATTTATTTTGTAGTTTTTCTGATAAAAAAATCCCCAAAATGCCTATTTTTTCGGGATCTAGAGTGGCCTAAGGCCTTAAATAAAAGTTCAAAACGAAAATCCGAAAGCTTGAGTTGGCTCATTACTCAATTATTACCAATCTAATTTTCAATTGGAAAACCACATATTGACATAATAGAGGCACTGCCATTGAAAAACATCGGGAATTATGCACCAATCGCGATTTTTAAATGTTAAGGACTTTCTGTTACATACTGTATTTCACTTCTACGTTATTCTCACTTTACGTTGAGTACCCGTTGGAAAACGTATAACTGAAGTTTTACTCTATTTATTATGATCTAATATATATATATATACATACATATATATATATATATATATATATATATATATATATATATATATATATATATATATATATATATATATACACGGGCTGTCTTTCCATCTTCTTCTCTTCCAGGGCAACATATATATCCATGTGTGTTTTGTGGGCTTAGCCGGTGTGGTCCCCATTGAAGAAGAGGCGATTCTCTACCGCCTCCCAGGTGGTCCTGCCTTGTAGAAAATGATCTCTCAATAGCGCGTGTACAGGACCCCATCAGACCCTCCCTCAACCCCCTGACCCTCTTTCGCCGCAGCTTGTGGCCAAAAGAGTGCGGTCCGAGACAGCGGGGCCCCGAAAGAATCATTTAGTATACCAGCGCACCCATATATATATAAGCTTTGATGGGTGGATATTGTTTTTTCGTCCAGGGGGGCCCTTCTGCCGTTCTCGCTCTTTTACTTTCTTTCTCCCCTCTCTCGTTCTCTCTTCGTCCTCCTCTTCGTTATCCATCGGGCATCTCCTTACAGGGAGGACCGCAGGTGAATTAGGATCGCCCGAAGATATAAATCGTAAACTTCTGTCATCGAGAAACTTTTCTCACAGTCCGAAACTCGTGAGATACGCTTTTTTTTTCTTGCTTTTTTTTTATCGGCTATGGGAACGAGCTATGGGTCGAGTGGAACAAGAGGGTGATTGAGACGATGCGACGACAATGGCGGCGATGACCCGTGTTTCAGAGACTAATACGATGGATATATACAGGGTGTCCTGGTATGAATTGATAATCCTGCAACTGTCGATAGGTCAGATCGTGTTCTATTTGCTCGAATTTCAGTTTAGTAAAAGTCCCACGGTTTTCGAGGTTTTGGGCTTTGTGTTATTTTCATCATCCTTCGCTTTTTGTTTTTCGCATTCCATTTCTACAAATGACATGAATCGGCTGTCACTGAGCAACTTTTTAAAGTAATTGGTACGATATGCGTAGTACATTTTTTTTTACACTGCAGGCTGTCAAAGTCAGTTGGAATTGGTTTGTATGAAAATTTTGCATGGGATCTTTTTTTACAAAGTTTCTTTAACATTTAAGGTTAAAAAGAAGACTTTTGTAGATAAAACAACTAACCAAGAGCATTTTAGGGGGTATACCTGTGTGAATGCAGAAAATTTGGGTGATTTTCGGGAATTTTTTGGAAGAAAAGTACTCAATTAAATGTCTCGGAAAATTAAGAATATATTCGGCTATATTTGACCTATATTACATAATTTTTTTTAAGAAAAATATTAAGATCCAAGCGACTTACGCGCTGCCTTCGAAGGCGCCAAAAAAAGTTCCTCCACTGCTGACATGGTTCCGGCCGATTGAATAGCTGAAACCGAAAAAGCAAAAAATGTCGTTAAACTGGAAGGTATTTCCTGTACAATGGCGTAGGATTTTCGAAAAATGTCAAAATCTAACCAAATGGCGTAGTCATGAAAAAAGTCTGCTCTCTTGCCTATAAAATGGTCGTTTTTTGCAATGCCAAATCGTCAATTTTCATCCAATCAAAAATATCCTACGTCATTGTAGAGTAAATATATTCGAGAGTACTCAGTTCAAATTTCAAGTCAATCGGATAATTGCTCTTTGAGTTACAATGTCAGCAAATTTGAAAAATCTCATTTCGAGAAAAATGCGTTCAAAGATTTGACTATCGATGTTTGCAGGATAAAATGATAGAGATACGGCCTTGAAATTTTTACGGGATATTCTTGAAAGTATAAACTGTCGAAAAAGGCAAAAAAAATCGATTTTTTGAAAGTGTCACACTGGTATAGGCCCTTAAAGAAAAAGCGGGTAAAAAAGTTATCATTTGTAGGAATGACATGCGAAAAACCAAAAGCAGGTGATTTTTATCTCGAAAACCGTGGGTCTTTTACTAAACTGAAATTTCACCATATGGTAGGGCATGATCTATATGGTACGGCATGATCTGACCTACATTTAGTTATAGGGATATCCATTTATAACAGGATACCCTGTATATACCAGGTGTCCAATTTTAACCTTACACCTTATTTATTTCGAGAAATACTGCTCCGATCAAGTATTGAGTATGGGAAAACTTTTAGGGTTCAAAGGGGAAAATAAAAAAAATCTTTTTCACCCCAAAGTTCAAAATAGCGATGTTAAGATGGCCGACATGTTTTTATTCAATGGGATCATGCATTTTCTTTTCACCAAAACATTTATCAGGCACAAACTAACAACTTTTGTACGAAAAGTTTTTTGATCACGTTTATAATTTTTAGGTTAGAATACCATATACTATAGGTTATTAGATTATTATATATATTGGTTATATACTATAGGTTATACTATAGTTATTACTACACTATTAGAGTACCATATACTATAGGTTACAAATTTTCAGGTTAGAATTCCACACACCATGTACTCACGCCAAGACACACACACATACTTACACTAGGGATTTTCAAGCCTTTACCTCCTCGTGGTACATTTTGGATAGCGCTAAAATAATAAAAATGGTATACTAACCTAAAAATTATGAACGTCGAAAAAAAAAATCCTCACAAAAGTTGTTAGTTTTGGCCTGATAAATGTTATGGTGAAAAAAATATATGATTCCATTTTCAAAAAACATGTTGGCCATCTTATTATCACCATGTTGAATTTTGGACAATTTTTTTTAACGTCCGCCTTTGAGCACTAAAGTTTTATTATACTCAATGATCGTAGCAGTATTTCTCAAGATAAATAAGGTGTATGATTAACATGGGACACCCGGTATATTCATATACATATACTGCATGGAAAGTGCACGTGCCAGACGGAGCATTTGATTGCCATAATAATTGTCCGAATAATTAATTAATACTTCATCACGGTAAACAAAATCGTGATTCAATTTGCTATATATATATATAGCAAATATATATATATATATATATATATATATATATATATATATATATATATATATGTGGGGTGACTCAAAATGACCTGACATTTTTATTTATTATTAAAACGTATTATTTATTTGGAAAGTACGAATATTTCTATTTTAAGGGGCCTTCTCACCTTAGACGCTCAAAAGGCTATTTTCATGAATTTTTTTGTAGGTTTCATAAAAGTCATCATCAATAAGAGTCGTAAAAGTCATAATCTATCATCGATATCTATAATAATGTAGGTTTCATAAAAGTCATCATCTATCATCAATATCTATAATAATAGATATTGATATAAAAGTTGTTACACTTAATAAATACATTTTCGAAATACATTTAAAAAAAAAAATCTGCATTTATGTAACCCCAACAAACGTTAAACGCGTTTTTCTCGAAGCAACATTTTTCGACAGCTTGTTGAGAAAATCTTCGAAACAACCGAACCGATTCTTATGAAATTTTAACCACATATTCTTTACAACTATAGTTATAGTGTATATCAAATGTTTTTTTAAACTTTAATATTTACTATCTTTTTTGTCAAAAACGGTGAAAAAACACGTGTTTTTTTGTTCTTTCGAAAAATGTCCGCCATTTTGTTATTTCTGCATATATCAAAAATCGTATGATATGCGCTATAGCCATTAATATACTGAATATAAATCGGTTTGATTTTTTTGTTTCAGATGATCGATCTCCGAGATTTCATCAACAGCGCAGACCTGACATTTTTTAGGAAATTTTTTTAACTACTATTTTCGTTTATAAATAGTGACTTAAATGAATAAGTTCTTTGTCAGATATTTTTCGAAAGTCTATTTATTAAGTGTAAGAATTTTCCTATCAATGTCTATAATATAAAGCTATCAAAAAAATGCATGAAAATAGCCTTTTTTAGCATCTCAAATGAGAAGACTCCTTAATATAAAGTACAAACATGGAGGTTATGTGTGGAACACAACATCCGATAAATAGCCGCCTCGTTTCTGTTCGCGAACGTTCACTTTTTTGGCGACATTTTCAATAACATTTTGGCATAATTGCGAACCAATTTCATTAGGGCCGGACATACATTTGCATTGAAACATCGATTTCTTTTTCTTTCTTCAAACGATAGTTCTATATATGTAAAATATTTTACAAAAGTTACGAAGCGAAACTCGAAAAACTTCGAGCGTTACAGCCCGTCAACGCTGTGCTTCTACTTGACGGGAATGGTTTTTGAAAAATTAGAAGAAGAAACTACTTTTTTTATTAAAATTTTACAGAAATTTTGCGTGCAATGTTGGTTTTGTTGTAAATACGTGTAATTCTCTTAAATTTGCATTTTCTTTATTTCAATTACTGTCAAATAAAAACTATACATGTTCTAGCTAAACAAACTTTCGAATTTTGAGCTGACTGCACGCGGATTGGCAATTCCGCGGCAACCTTGCTGTGACACTCTGCACAGCTCCGCCACTTTGATGACGAATGAATTAAACATTTTTTTCTGTAAACTTAAGGCCTTAGGCCACTCTAGAGGCCGAAAAAATAGCCTTTTTGGGGATTTTTTTCTTCAGAAAAACTACAAAATAAATCGAGATTACAACCGAGGGTGTTTTATCATACATATCAGTGACTGTGAACAATAATTTGTTTGAAGCGATTCATTTCAAATGGCGGCTATGCAGCGTTTATCTCAAACTGCATTTTTTAAGTTGGCCGGAAACATAACTCAGACAATTTTCAACCGATTGACTTGAAATGTTGAATATATCTTGAAAAATACATTGTCTATGGAAGTACGTAGGATTTTTTTTATATTGCATAGTTCATTCGTTATTAATAATTATCTGACGATTTTTTAGGCAAATTTTTGGAAAGTGAAAAATTTCGTCGCTTCGAATCGCTTAAAAAAAATGATTGTGTATAGTCACTGATATGTATGATAAACACCCTTTTTTGTAACCTCGATTTATTTTGTCGTGTTTCTGAGAAAAAAATTCTCAAAAAGCCTATTTTTTCGGCCTCTAGAGTGGCCTATCCCCTTAAATATACTATTAAAGTATACCAACGGTTTGTAAGAGTAGGGTGACAGACGACGGGGAGGGGGGCCGAGGGGAAGGTGCGGGTTGCACGAGAGGGTTGAGAAGTGCGTTTGTTCTCCTTTTTTTTCGGTACGGCGGGTGCGTTTCTCGTTATTGGCCGGTAATCTGTGCCATTCGAGGGACTAACTCAGAGCGTTCTCACGTGGATTCGCGATAAAGAGAAAGAAGAGACTGTGGTCCCGCGGAGATAAAGATTATACTCCTGTGTCTAAGAACGCGAGAGAAACGCTGCGAGAGCGGGGGGGGGGAGGACAAGGATGGACGAGAAACTCTTGGATCGTAGGATTTGCCTGCAGGTCATGGCAAAGAGATGAGAGAGAGAGAGAGAGAGAGAGAGAGAGAGAGAGAGAGAGAGAGGAGAGAGAGAGAGAGAGAGAGAGAGAGAGAGAGAGAGAGAGAGAGAGAGAGAGAGAGAGAGAGAGAGAGAGAGAGAGGAGAGAGAGAGAGAGAGAGAGGAGAGAGAGAGAGAGAGAGAACTTTTCGCTACACAGATAGAACGATGATACCCCCGTGGATCTCTTGTTCTCGTCGTCGGCTTCTGCCTGATCCCTGCAGGTGGTCCTCGCTCGCACCGATCCTCCCTCGTGCAGAACGTAAGTGAGGAGAGAGAGCGAGAGAAAGAGCGCACCACGAATTTTAGTTTCTTTTTTCGTTTTTCTTCTTTCCAGACTCGAATTTTTTCGACTTAATGGGTGCGCGCGTTACATATACTCGTTCTATGTTTAATACACCTTAAACGGCCTATTCGCGGAGTTCGAAAGTGAGCGCTCCCACGAAAACAAGAGCTCCGGTGTGGTCCTACATGGTTGAGGATATCGTTGATTGATTGGGGAAAAGATGACGATTGATATAGGAAATTAATCCGAAAACACTTTTGCAGTGAAGTCGCATAGATAATAATTGAAACTGGACATATTATTAACATTATCAAGCCGATTATGAATTAGTATAATTAAATATGTATTTTCACGATTGCAATATAATTGTAAGGTATATTGTGATTACTTATGATTGTTTTGCTACTAATATCGGTATATTATATACAGATATATGTTAGGTGTTAGGAAGGTCGATGCGAAGCCTTGAGGGGGTGATAGGTGATACCTCATTGGGAACATATGTAACCTAGGTTACCTTCGTCCGAAGTCTAAGGACTTCGAGTTATCATGGCAAGTACGATTTTTGGAAAATTTCCCTAAATTAGATACTAACTCGTACATACAGTTCAAACAGACATTAATTGGTAACTAAAAACTTATTTGCGCCTTAGCTTAATGTGCATTCAATTGACAAACACCAATGCAATCATCTGTATCCACACTACTAATTAAATGAGACGAGATGAATAATTTAAAAAACTTGTCAACTGATAAAAATACCTCTTAAGTTAATGCTATGGTTGATGCCATTAAAAAAAATAGCATTAACATAGGAGGTAAACGAGTTAGTACCTAATTTTGGGAAGTTTTTCAAAAATCATACTTACCGTAATAACTCGAAATCCTTTGGACTTTGGGACTAAGGTACCTTAGGTTAGATATGTTACTAACGAGGCGACCTATATATATATATATATATATATATATATATATATATATATATATATATATATATATATATATATATATACTATATATATATATATATATATATATATATATATTGTCTATCAACTATAAGAACATATAATAGTTGGTATTGGAAATTCATTTGAAAAACGCTTTTTTTAACACAATTTCAATAATAATTATTATTATATTGTGTAAAAGAAAATTATGTCATTAACATTCTAGTCCTTACATTATTATAATAGTAACATAGTGGCACGATTCTTTATATTGATGTAACTATTGTATACAGGGTGTCCCAGAACTGATGGTAGTCCCTGAAATGGAGGGTTGGGGGTGAAATTCCGAGTCGATTGATATAAGTATGTATGGGTCTCAGATCAACCCCCGAATTATTATTAATTTTAAAGGCGGGGCAATCAAGTACGCCCGATGAAACAGCGTACGTCGGCGAGCGTGCAATGGTGGCTGGCGGGAGCACCGCATCTATCGGTACCCACTACACGCGCCTATCGCTCAACGACGTACGCTGGCTCATCGGGCCACATCATTGGCCCGCGTTTAAAAAATTCACAATAATTCAGGTGTTAATCTGAGACCCATACATTCTTATATCAATCGACTCAGAATTTCGACCCCAACCCCCCATTTCAGGGACCACCATCAGTTCTGGGACACCCTGTATATACATGTATATATATGTTTGTATGCGCGAGTGTGTGTGTGTTATTATGTTTTTATCTTAAAAAATAAACACTTCGTGCCATGATTTTTCATATTAATTTTATTATTTTATATATATATTGAAATGTTGCATAAGTTCTCACTTTTTGTTGGTGAAAATTAATGCTTTATCAAGAAAAATATATAAAAAAAAAATATATATATATATATATATATATATATCGTTAATTAATTCTAAGAAAAAAGTTTATTTTAGAAATTTATTTTAAAAAAACGTGCATAGGATGCACGAATATTGCATCTTATGCACTATAGAAGTGCATTGATTTTTTTGACTTTTTTTTTGACTGTTTTTTTTTTCTTAGAATTAATGAACGATATATATATATTTTATATATATATATATATCGTTCATTAATTCTAAGAAAAAAAAGTTTATTTTAGAAATTTATTTTAAAAAAACCTTTTCATACAATGGCAATAGTAAGAATAATAATGATAGCATGTATAAAGGCAATCCTACTATGAATATTCGGGCGCTTATTATTATAATCATATTTGTATCTTTATAATGACTAAGTAGCGACAAAATTATCTGTATTTATTTAACTATTATATATATATATATATATATACAGGGTGTATCTTAGGGGGCATCCATTAATTACGTGAGGTGATTTTGGCGATTTTTCGACCCCCCCCTCTCCCCCTGGTGAGATGTCGTGAGATTTGCTCGACCCCCCCTCCCCCCCCTCCCCTAATCTCACGTGAGATTTTT
>CAUJKO010000190.1:0-23295 GCA_963210295.1 Ophion ellenae | reverse complement strand
GTTACTCCACTCGGTTGTTGAGTTTTCTCACCGATCATCGCACGTCTCGGTGCTGTGCCTCGTCTTGTCTTGCTCCATCGTCGGTGATCTCTTTTATATCGGGTCCTATGTAAACGTAACACACGTATGTGTACGTATTTTCTCCGTATTCTCATTCGTTTCGTTTCCGAAAGAATGAAGTGGCATTCTTCGGCATTTGTCTGTCTCATTTTCCCCCTCAATGACCGTGGGACCCTCAGGCCCATGCAACATTTCGGCCGAACTTACATTACGTGTATGGAGTAATAATCGCGGGGCATAGTTCCAAATGAAAAGTTTTTACTGATTTTTAAGACACTGGAATCCCGAAGATGCAGGTTTTTTCTCCAATCTTCAAGTTTTCGCTGAATTAGAGCCCTCTAAATGCATTTTTTCTTTAAACATGAAGGTAGATCATGAATTCTGCTTACATTGAGTGACCTTCGATTTCGTACCATTCGTACAAAGGTACTTTATAGAAGAAGTGCAATTGTTTACAATTAAAATTAACCGTGTTGCCCAGAATTTTACATCTCGTGTTTTACAGAACTTATTCCACGCACGGCTTATCTTTAAGCATTTGGCTACATTTTTTCGGATAACCTTGATTGTTTCCTGCAACACTTTTCGTAATATGATTTTCGATAATTAGCTGAGAACCATTACCATAATGATTATTGACTTAACTCTCAATACAATCATTTTCGATAGTTTTTTTTCCCGTCAAAGTTGCACTAAACTTAAGCATATATAGAGCCTGGTAGTATTCGTCAGTCTCGCTTGATCTTCATGTATAAGTCAACTACATCACTACCTGATGACCCTCGCCCGCCCACTCCGAAACAGGTATAGAAGAGAAGCGTGTAGGTTGCTGATACACGCGAGAGATATTCCGGGCGCGCGTGTGTGTGTGTGTGTGTGTCTGTGTGTGTTTGTGTGTGTGCGGCATCACGTGAGAAACTCACACCTACGACGCCTACGAGCCGTGATCCTAGGCGGGTTTCATATGTGATCGAAACTTTTAACCGTGATTATAGAAAATAATATAGCCGGCTGGTCGTCGAAGCATGACTTTTCCTATAATATCCGCGTCATCCAATAAATTTATGATGTATGAAATGACCGAGCTACGCTTGCTAAACATACTACATCGAGTGTTTGCAAAATCCTGATAATACATTAATTTGTCAATATTGCAATTAGCGCATCTCTTGATACTTTGAAATCGAGCTATCACGACTACTGCAACATAGTTGATTACGGGAAAATCTACGATGATAATTTTTATTCCTGCAAGGTTCGCGCTGCTATATTAAAAAAAAAATAGTACATGATGAATTCCGATAATTATTACTATGTCTTACTTTATTTCATTTGCGCATAAAATACTGAAGAGATTGTTATCAATTAGCTTAATCGTTGATATCCAAGTGTTCTTATTTTAAATATTTACCGTTAACGCAATCTTACGTTCTTAAAGGATCTGCATAAGCTCGGAGCCCAAAAAAACAGGTCAATACATACTCTCGCCCAGTTTGAGTTCTCGTAATTGAAAAATCTTGACAAAAAATAGATTTATTATTATTTGAACGAAGTGCCACCGTAGCTGCATGGCCAGTCGGTGTAGGTGGTTTTTGCAACTAGGGTGATGTGAAATGAAAAATGAAAATAATTTTTTTTAGTATAATAATAAAACTTTCGTATGACCGGATAGATTTGAAATGTATAAATACGAAAAAAGAAAGCTGTTGAAAAAAAGTCTGATTCCCGAAAACAAAAAAAAAGCTTCAATTCTTTGTTATTAACAAGTGGATGAACATATTTAAGAAAGCATGCGGCCATACGGAAATGAATACATTTTCAGATACGAGATTTGATAAACTATGGTTTCGAGAAAAACGCAATTGAAAAAAAGGGTCGTAAGAGTAGCGGGGCGGTTGGTCCTCGATCAACTTCTGGTACGGTTACATAATCTTTGTTGCGAATTAAATTTAAAACCCTTAACTGTAAAACTAGGCAATAAAAAATTGTATTTTTGAAATCGGAAGCTTGGGTAGACCTCTTAAAACCCAAGTGCACGCATAAATCACTCTAAACTGTTGTTGATCAGCACTCTCATTATTTTCCTTTCGAATATAGTAAAGCGCCTATTATTTCTCTATTCATTATATTTATTCGAACCTCAAAAAAATGCACGCGAGCTTTAGATTTATTCTGTAGATTGTCAATTTTCGTAAAATAGATAATTGAAGGGCGAAATTATGCATTTTTATATTTTTATCACGTAAACAAGAAAAACTTTTGTGTTACTACCAACTTGAAAAAGTATATCAACGACGATTATTATTAAAAAATTGCGTCAGCGAATGTTTCATACAACTCAGAATAAAGTTTTGCGTCATTCATAATTATGCTTATTTTTATTTATGTCGCGAGATTATTATTATTATTATCAAACCTTGATGGTTCACTATTGAATATATATGGTTTACGATGGGCAAGACGGGTTTTTTTTCTGAATGTTTATAAAGGGTTGAGTTGCGTTAATCCGTTGTTAGAAATGGTTTATCTTGGTAGTAAATAGCCAACAAAATTACATCACCTATGTAGCATGACCGTTTTGCCCATCTAACCGCACGTAAAATTACGCACACTAAACTATTTTTTATCTGTGGTGTATTGTGGTGAGAAAATTGCAAAAAAATCGTAAACTCTCACGAAGAAAGGTCGCGCGGTATCTCCCTCCGATTTCAATTAAGTTTGGCACTTTTGTACAATGGCTCAAAATAGGCGGCACGTATCTTTTTAAATCGGCGGAACCCGATTTTTAAGCGGTGAAACGCACACTCGAAAATGGGGGTGTTTTTCGTTTTTCGGTGATAATTTTTTAACAGAACGAGATACGAAAAAAAGGTTTCACTTTCCGAGTACTATATATTGGAGATGAGATAGATGGAGAAGATAAAAAAAATCATATTGTTTATTGAAAAACGCAATTTTTTCATGCGTATTTTCGAGATTTCTCAACCGATTGAGATGTAAATTTGCATCCATGTAGAGGATGGAAAAGTAGCGGATACGTGTTCTTTTTTCCGATATCCCACAATTAAGGGGTTGGAACTGCCCTTCGATTTTTTAACCAACGGCATCGTAAAATCGGCTAGCCTCTCGCGATTGCAGGTTGAATTCATGTCAATATAAGCTCGTTCTATGACGCGACTGCATGTTTGTGTAAATTACGCTCTCTCCACGGTCTTCTTCTCACAAGGAAAACACTTAAGGATCTTACTTTCCGACATGGAAGAACATTTGTGGAGTTAATGTCGGTTGCAATGAAAGTACTGTATCCAAACGATTTCAAGCTTGTAACATAGTATAACCTTCAAATGATCTTCAACCGAGAAATATTGAATAAGTAATAATTCAACGAGTTTTTGCTTTATTTCTGTTACGCGAAATGTTCAAGATGAACATCGACATCATATCGATCTTTTCTTTCTTCGAGTAACGCATTGTGAAACGTTCGTCGATAAACTGATAGATTAGAAATATTAGAAACTTCGAAAATCTGATGGCAAGAACTTATTGAGAATAATAAGTAGCTGATAAACACCATTATGTACATACGAAGAGGTGAAGGTGTTTCGTAAATCTTCTGTCATCACCGAACCTGTTACTCTGTTGTGTTATTCTGATACATTCGAAGGTAACCCAGCTCGCAGGAAACATTTAGCGTAACAGAAAGAAAGAAAAAACTCTCACCGGTAAAATGATTCTTTTTTAAATATTTCTGGGTTGAAGGTCATTTGAAGGTCATACTATGTTACATGGTTGAATTCTTTGGTTACCGGCTACAACGTACAAGGGGAAAAAATATGCTATTCCATTTTCAAAAAAACCTTCGACAAGCTTGAAAAAAGCGAAGCAATGAAATAAAAAAAAAATGTATGTATTATGATAGCCATGTGCGTCCTTCCAAACCATTAAAATTCCGATATGTACATACTTCGTACTTTCATATCCAACAGAGATATTCAGGTGTTCTGTTTTTCGTTACTCGCTCTGTGTATATACAGTGGGTAAAAAAGGTATTTGTATATCTCACACAAAACTGTTGTTAATTTGGCTTTATTTTTTTGTTCGTGTTTTCCCAAGATTTTAGTAAACGGACACCATGTATATTTAGGATAAGAAGTTATCGAACACAGAAACTTAATGAAGCATTTTATGTTTTTTAGAAGGATAATTTGAAGAAGACGACGTGTAGAAATACTTTTTTAATCTTGGATTGCGCCATCCTTGGATCTAACGCGCCAACCTCCTCAGGCCGGGTTCACACTATGCGGTCCTGCCGAAGCGTTTTTGCCGTATCTATAGTGTAATATAAGTCGTAAAGTACACATACACTATATGAATCCGGGAAAAAGGTTCCGGTAGCAGCGCATATAGTGTCGACCCGGGCTTACAAGGCCGCGTTCCCACACGCGCACGCCCGCACCAAGGACCGCGGGGAAGAGGGGGGTGTCGTCCGTTCCCGTGCGAGCTCGTGCGTAGCAGTGAACCCGACCCGCCGGGGTCAGTAACTCCAAAGATGCAGTGAGTGCGCGTGCGTGCGTCCGTCCGTGCGCGGCAGTCCCTGCGTGTCTCCATCAACGCGAGTTGTTCACTTCGTTGCCGAATGCGATCGCAATCGCATCGCGTCTAGTAGCGATGGAGTGGACCAACAAATTGACGTTTGCATTTTTAAACCTGTATCAAAACGAGCCTTCGCTGTGGAACTCCAACACAGCGGAACATAAAAATAAAAATGACTCGTATGGCGCATGGAGTAGAATAAAATCACAATTAAGAGACGGCGATATACCTATAAAAGAATTAAAAAGAAAAAGAGACAACTTAATGTCTACCTACAGACGACTACGCACCAGAGTAAAGGATTCGCAAACTACTGGAAAGGGAGCTGAAGACGTTTATAAGCCAGACTGGCCGTTTTATCTACATATGTCCATGTTTCTGGATGACCAGTATATTCCAAAGAAAACAAAATATTCCGAGGTAAGTTTTTATCAAGTCTTAATTTTTTGAGGTTGAAGCTTACCTACATTTTCCCCATTATCATTTTGCCATGAGAATCACCATTGGAGTGAATATATTTTCCAAAATTATCTCTCATAGTATTTGCAGAAAGACTTGGTCTTCTTGGTACTGTCCGCAGTGGCTGCAGGGAATTTAAATGTTCCGTGTAAATTCTCTATGAACCGGGACGAATCACAACTTTGTTTTCACAATCAAAAGTGCCAACAAGCGTGTATATTTGCCTGATCAGTTTATATCTCTTTGAGGAGTTACGCAATAAAGCAGATGATGTCATGGCAATTATTGTTAGTTTATCTGACTGTAGTAGGAATGATTTTGTCAATCCTGTGATATCGGTTGACATGATGCTGAATACATGCTCACTGTTCTTCCCACTCGCGAAATACGACAGTCTTTCTCCGCTGTCGTGAACTCCAATATATGACTTCATCATGTTTTCGGTTAGAACAAAAGCACCGTCTTCCGTAATAACACACGGAAGTAACTCGTCTTTCTCCGGTAACAATCTAGAGCAGGGAAATTCAATTAATTGCAACAAATTTGTCTGTATAGTTCTGACTTTCTGTAGATACCACCGTCGCTTATTCTTCCCTGGTATCCACAATTCGCAAATATAAAACTGTACTCGACATCAACTAATGCCAATAAAACTATGCTTAATGTGCCGTGAGAGTTTATATATCGTGCGCTACTGTGGAAATGATTCTAAATTGAGATTTGCTTTCCGTCTATTGATTCTAGGCAACTAGAAAAGTTCCAAGTGGTGCTGAATCCTTCTTCTAACTTCAACTATTCATTTGAAGAAATGCACAACTAATCATTTACGTTTTTCTTTTTCAAGTATATCGAGTTACCTGAGGAACAGGGAAGTGGCAGGGAAGACGATGATGGTGAAAAAGGGCAGAAAGATTCATCATTCAAATCGCCCAAAAAAGTACCAAAGCGACGAAAGACTGATCAAGTGGAGGAGGCCGAAAAGCGAATAGATGAGGTGTACAATTATTTAAAAATGATGGCACAAAATTCACAACGAGACGAATGCTCTTTATATACCGATTTGTTGTGTAAAAAACTGCGAACCCTTGAAGAAAGTACGAGAGAAAAAGCAATGTTAGAAATAGATAGGTATGTATACAATCTCAAACAACAAGATTTATTACAGCAACCGAGCTCACAATGTTCCTCGGAATCAAATCCATCGACAGGCTGTCAACGCGCTCATTTCCCACAGTCATCACCAAATCCACCATTCATTTTACAACCAAAGTTATCACCGTACTCAGAAGATTCTTGTCAATCGGACCCATCACCAGCCTATCAAACCGCTTATTCCCCACAATCATCACCAAATCCACAATTTATCTCACACCCAAGGTCATCACCGTACTCACAACATTCTTCCGAATCGAACCCATCACCAGGCTATCAATTCGTCTGCTCCTTAGAATCGTCACTGAATTCTCAGTACTCTTCTCAGCCACAGCTGATACCACAGACTCAACCGAACTATCCGCCACAATCAGCACCGCGTCCTCTGTACTCACCACACACTCAATGCAATTATCCGCCACAATCATCACCAGACGAAAATCCCTCTCAGATAATACAAACAAAGATAAAAGAAGAACATTCGGACCTCTAGAAGTTTTGCAAATCAGATATTGCGAAGATACTTAATTAATTCAGCACAGCACGTATAAATGATTGTATTAAGTGCATACAATACCTATTGTATCATAGAAATATCATAACATCGAATATTGTCATTTGTGTAACTGAATAAACTAAATACTCCTCTTATATTTTTTTTTTCATGTGTCAACTTCATCATCAATCCTTTGCGGACAACGTCGGCACACCGCGAAACTGTTTGTTTAGATACCTCACAAAGATAACCAAGACTTGTATAGCTAGTTCCAGTGGCTCAATATCTGCGCGATTGCAAATATTTCCCAAACACTGATACACTGTCTCATATTAGTGTCAGTCTTCGATAGAATTTCATTTCGTACAAAATTAAAGTCGGTCTCAGACATTCAACAGAAGGTATCAAATTTCGTACACGGTACTGTAATAAAAGCACACAGCATATCCGAGGTGTCATATCTGAAGAAAAAAAACAGGTAGGTCGTGCTGTGATTTTATATTTTGGACTAAAGCATGCTTTAGATTAGAATTAAGAAACCGCGGATCCCATACGTAAATGAACTTGAACTCAAATCTTTACATAACCTCTTATTTTTCAATGCAGAGGAATCGATAAAACTGGATAGGAAAACCTATAAATACCTATCCAGTTTTATCGATTCCGATATGCACACAACCGAGACCCGGTTATGTGCATACCTCGAGCGATTCCTGTTTCTAGTAAAACACATGCAGGTTTAGAAATATTTTTTTACATTAAAGAGTATGGTTTAAAGTATCTTTTATAAATTTTGTATTGAAAAATATTTACGAATGTAGTAGATACAATAGTTTTTGTAGACGGCTGTTTGAAAAATGACTTCCGCGGGGACCACAACTGCTCGGAAACAAATCAGCCGAAACAAACAAGTTACTTAAACCGATTTACTTTTTGCATGAAATGGCCTAGGGCTTGCACGAAGGATTTGATAAAAATGTTATTTTTGAAAAAATGGTCGGTGTCCAAAATGAAAGTACCGATTTCCGGTGAAAAAAGCCTCAGTTTTCATTGATAGAAAAGAAATTCCTCCGTTTATGCACTGCTTTTTGATATGTATAAGAAGCTTGTAAAATTCGAAGTCGATCGGTGCAGTGATTTTTCAGATATCGTGATCACCATTTTTGGAAAAGTCATTTTGAAAAACACGCTCTGAAAGTTCGCCGGTTCGCGGAATCTACCTATAAACGGCCATAACTCCCTCAATTTTGAAGGGATCGACTTCAAATTTTCAGAGAACGTTTGTGAAATGTTATATTTTGTCGGAATCCGTCGAAAACCAAAAACGGATATTGTCAAAAATTTCAATTAGGTGTAAGCTCTTGAAGATACCATTGAAGAAACGACGAGGACGTTTCTTCTTCGACCTTCGACAGTTGTTCAAGCAATCACCAGTAAATAATAAAACCGCGGCTGCACAGGTAGCGATGTGCTCTCTATCGGTGGGCATTTCGAAATGGCAAAATCACAAACCGGCACAAACCGACCCGCACCGTGGGAAACTATCTGGTGCTGTGCGCGATCGTGCATGGCCGTCCGTCGTTCCTAGTGAGATCCGTAGAACTGGACACCGTAAAAACGCGGCTTTATATTGTCTTCGTGCGCAACACCAGTGCACCAATTTAAGGGAACACTGTTGGTACCTGCTGAACACGCCAGGGACGTAGAAGAGTTAAAGACAAAATAAGACCCAAGTTTAATCATTCAAGCCTGCGCCATAAAGCAAACCTCTATTTCTTTGACGCCTTACAAAACTTATTTAAAGATAAAACTATAGCTATCCATTTGTTGTGTTGTTCTAACTTCCAATTTGCCGTAGGGAATCGACAAAACTTTCATTTACTATACCTTCGGATATTCTTGCAATTTATTACTCAGCAATTTTCGTGGCCCATTTTTAATAAAACAATTGTTTCAATTTGATTGCAAAAATCTCGTACTACGCACGTACAGATTTGACAGACAAATAGCCGAGGTTATCGCAATTTTTGTCCCCTGCGGGCGCTGCGTTCGATTCCATTAGCCCCACCCTATACTCTGCACGGAGCCAATAGCTCCGATTTGAGTGGAAAACGAAAACCTTAAAAAAATCAGCGCTAAATTCCCCTTAAGACTGAGTAACACACCATCGCCGTCAGTATGGCAGAAGACGATTCTAGATACCCACGGATTTCCGAAACGGCTCTTCAGAATTTCATGAAATTTGAACAGAAGACGTCGAATTGAACGACGAACAGCTGTCTGCTCGTCAAATTTCTTGAACTTGAGAAGAAAAAAGAGTAGATTGTCTTACTATGCTGGACTTGTGATTGAAATTATGAAAAATAAAAAGTTTGGCTAATGGGACCACTTGGAGAGAAGCAGAGCCGCGTAGCCACATGAAAAACACACCTTGTGACACCTCAATCATTTAAGGGGTGAGATGCAGCAGGAAGCGTGAAAAAGCGACCATTTTAAATCATTTTTTTTAATAGTAATTAAGTTTGTTTTACAAAAGTGGTTACACAGTCTTTTTATATTATATTTCAACTTGACCTGTACAGATTTTCAAAGAAAAATATTGATCATTTGTAAAAAATATCGCAATCTTTGTCGGACCCCTTTCGGCATGTAGTGCGTTGCAGTGACCATCATAATATTTTACTGGATCATCTGAAATCAAAAAACCAAAAAAAATCATTACTTTAATAATAAATCTAGTCCTTAACCGAAGTTTTTTTTCAAAAATTAACAAAATGGCGGCTTTCGATTTTCGACCAAAAAATCGCTCGTTCATTGTTAAAAAAAATGGAAATTTTCAACAAAAATCAAAGTCCTTCGATTAAGGACTAGTTTTTAATACTATCAATAAGCACACCAAATTTCATCACAATCCATCGAGTGGTTTTTGAATTATAGTGGTCACCGCCTTAACATAGTTTCGAGAAAAACGCATTTTAAGTTTTTCGATGTGGATACGTTATTATATGTTCGTAAAATTTTGAGCTCGATGGATGAAGCTAAACTTTTTTATGTATCTTGATCCGCTGAATCCGAATATCACAATTTTTTGCCGAAAAGTCGAGCATTCAATTGTTAAAACAAGCCAATCGTTAAAACAATTTTTCAAAACATTAAAGTTTTCGGGATGAATTTCTTTTTTTACATTTTGGGCAATCTTAAAACGAAAGTATGATTTATAAAATTTTGCTAAAGTTCATAGTTTTTGAGTAATACATTTTTGAAAAATTCTGTAAGCGTTTTCCAATTTTACACTTGATTGATGTATAGAAATACTAATTAAAAAATTACTTACATCGAATCATCAATTCCTGGCTCATACAATAGGGCTTCTGCCGATGTGGAAGCTTCCAAAATATCAATTTGTTGTTGTCTTCGAAGCCTTTTGCCTTGCCGGGTATTATCGTTTGCTTGCAGCTGCCGTCCGCTACCCGCCATGGGGACCCAACGCCCCTTCACTAGTTGTGGGATATCCCGGAAACTATTCATCGAATTGACTTGAAATTTTCAGGAAATATTATCGAAACATCATTAGGTATTTGGGACATCATAAGGTACATCTTTGCAAATTTATATAGCTCAACCAGGAAAGTGAATAAAAGTTATTTTAAGTCGTTCTTAATCAGTTTTTCATTATGATGAAGAAGATTGTTGTGAAATTCCCGGGCCTGGTACAGTTTTTGAAAAAATATTTCATGAAGGTTATAAGATGCTATTGTATGAGTCATCGTCATGCGGCCATGATAGTTGGTCTGGTAATCGCCATGGGAACGTCCCACTAGACGTCACATGCGTTCCAACACCTTTGAGGCCTTATATACCTTTGAAAAAAAATTGTTCTTTTGTATCGATTTAAGTAGTGTAGAAACTTGCCAAAAATGTTATGCAAAAGTTATTAAAGGTGGCATTTCTTTTTAAACATTAGAAAAATGTTTTTAAAACTTTAAACGCGTTTTCCATGAAGAAATGTTTCCAAAATCGGACGGACTCGTAGGTCCTATATTTTTTCATCGATTGACTTCAAATTTCAACTATAACTTCTTAGATACATTTTATAGCGATGTACACACGATTTTTACAATCGATTAACAATTGCGGTTTTTGGAAAAGAAAGGCCATTCTTTCAGTCAAAATGCCACTTTCTTAAAAATGGGGCCAAATGAACAAAAATAAATATTTTTTATATTTATTATTACGCACTCGGTCACAAACTTTATTAAAACATTTGATAAAGAGTTTGAAACATAAATTTCTCTTCCATACAACTTTATTAATTTAAAAAACAAAACGAATTATTGCCTATTACGTCAGAATTATAATTTTTCTTTATTTGTAGTCATTAAAAACAACTATTTTTTCATAAAATATTTTTTAATATTTTTTCGATCGAGTGCTGTTGACCTGTGTTCAAGACGTACCCAGTTATCGACAAGATCACGAGCCAGTAATCGACAACATTTATTTATATGTATATCTTTGTACTATGGCGAATATGTGTATGACGATTACTGGTCCGTGGATCCATCAAACAATGCTAATTACGGACCCAATATTTCTTTTCTGATTTTCTATAAACTAATATTCGATTCGTAAGATTCTTTTTTTGCTAACATTGTCCCAGTTGTCGACAGCCATGGCGATTAATCGGCAGAGTGTTTATGTTGCTGGACCGGTAATCGTCATATATGAAAACTTGTTGAAATTAACATAAAACTATAATTTGTTATGCTGAACGCAAAATTAAGATCCTTGTTAATTAACTTGAGTGATACTTGAGTGGGTTGAATACTTTATTCTCTAACGCTTTAGGAAAAATGCATACAATTTTTATTTGAATGCGAACGTTGTAGCCCTTGAAAAGACGCGTCGATCGAGTATTTGATCATCCCTCTGAAGTAATATCTTCACCCCCAAAAGAATTGTTGAAGTATAAAAAAAATTGTTTATTGAATAACTCAAAAACAATCGATTTTTCGGGCATGGTTTAAATGTACGAAATGAAGAGAATAATTTTCTCTATATTTTCGGTCCTATGGACCACCCTTGAATTTTGCTTTCTCGAACCCCCCTCAGGGGTCGAAAATAAAAAATGAAGCTCCTGGAAAACAATTGACCGAAAATAAAGAGATACGAGTTTGGCGCTGGGGAGAAAAATGTAGCTGAGGGTTCAAGCTACAAATTTTTCCACGGCGACGAATTCGTGCAGTTAATATTTTTGCCAGAATTTCATTTTGATTTTTCAACCCCCGAGTGGAGTTGGAAAATAAAAATTCAAGGGTGGTCCATAGAAACGAAAATATAGAGAAAATTATTTTCTACATTTCGTACATTTGAACCATACCTGAAAAATCGATTGTTCTTGAGTTATTCAATAGAACATTTTTTTTGTATTTTAACCATTTTTTTGGGGGTGAAAATATCGGAGAATGATGATCAAATACTCGATCGACGCGTCCTTCCAAGGGCTACAACGTTCCCATTTAAACAAAACATGTACAAATTTTTTCTAAACAGTTATGGAATTGAAACTGTTTTTTTAAATTTCACCCCACTTTTTTACCGCTAAAATGAACTTCCACGATTTCGGCCTTGCGGACAAAACTAAAGCCCTGATTTTTCTGCACATTTTTTCCCATGGCGTTGATTCCTCTCAAATCACCTGTCAACGAACTAGCCTTCTTCTATTATTTTCCAATTACGGGGTTTTTCAGCGACAGCAGGACTCCGTAAACTCCGTAAGGTTCCGAAAACCCTCCTCCTCCGATCGAGCTGAAATTTTGCACAGACCTCCCTTTTAATATTTTAAGACAAACCCTAAAGGGGCTTTTGGCGACGCGCAATAGTTTTCGAGATATTGCATTTTTTAAATTAATTACTTTACCGCGCACCGACCATACAGGGTGAGGCACATAAAGTGTTACAGAGCAATAGCACTCAAACTATTGATCATATCCGAAGATGTTTCCGACAACAGTTTCAGTGTTCGAGAAGGCCGTCATACTGGACCACCTTATTTTTTTACTGGTGGAGGCGCTGAAGCTACGTCAAGGTCAACT
This sequence comes from Ophion ellenae, assembly GCA_963210295.1. Lineage (NCBI taxonomy): Eukaryota > Metazoa > Arthropoda > Insecta > Hymenoptera > Ichneumonidae > Ophion > Ophion ellenae. The sequence continues at coordinate 10,440 of CAUJKO010000190.1, read as the reverse complement.
CCACTTTTTCAAATGGAAGGATCTTTTTTTTCGATGACATTATTACTGATTTTAAAACGAATTCAGCGACCTACAACACAAGGTCCTTCTAGTCACGCATGTTATGCCTATTCACATTTCCCGTATTTGTGAAGTTAGATTCGTCAGAAAAAAATCACATGACTCGAAAATGAGACATCTTTATGCATTTTTCTACAACTCCAGTTACAGAAATTGACGCGATTTAGGAAACCATTGCCGTACAAATTCTGATGTAATGACATACGATACGGATGGAACTTGTGTTGATGTAAGATTCTTAATACAGATCGCTGACTAATTCCATTTGCCTGCTGCTCGCATGTGGATTTAGTGCAGCAAAAGCTAAGATAGCAGCCGCATTATTTTCATTAACAATCGGTCGACGCTTGACTCGTGTTTGTTTCACCGTACCGAAGCGACAGAAACGGTCAGCTAATCGCTTAAAAGCCATGTGCGATTTTTTATGTCTATCCGGATAACGAGCCGCATACAAATCTTGGGCGTTTCTGTAATGTTTACCGCATTCCCCCAGCACCATCAACATATCAAAAGATTCTGGAAAATCGATCACTTTCGCGATCCGATGTACTCACATTAGAACGTAATGCGTGACTAACTAATATGCCAACAGAAAATGCGTACTTGCTGCCGATAAGAAACATTGGTATCGTAAGAAATGAAAACAGCGATCAGAAAGTGTTTACAATTCGAGGGTCAACACTTCGAGCATCTTCTGTAGGTATACCCAAACCAAGGTTAGTGGATCCTATGAAAGTGATTGTTCCGATATTTTTCGATTTTTCGACTATTTTCACACTTTTCGTGACTAGAATGACCTTGTGTTGCAGGTCGTTGAATTCGTCTTAAAATCGGTAATAATGTCATCGAAAAAAAAGCAAGGTTCCATTTTAAAAAGTAGAGTTGACCTTGATGTAGCTTCAGCGCCTCCACCGATTAAAAAAAATAGGGTGGTCCAGTATGACGGCCTTCTCGAATACTGAAACTTTTGTCTGAAACATTTTTGGATATGATCAATAGTTTGAGTGCTATTGCTCTGTAACACTTTATGTGCCTCACCCTGTATATATCGATATCTGCTACGTCTCAGTTCTGGCTATACCTATATATGTCATCGCGCTCTCCGCTTTGTGCGGATCTTCGCCTAGCGCACGCAGATGCTCTCCCCCACCATACGCTATGAGGCCGGCTCGAAGACTTGGTAGGAGGTTCGCGGCTCGACCCCAGCGCTCACTTTTTATTCTTACAGTCTTCGATTTTGGTTCGTCTTTCGTTTTTCACCATGAATACAACGTACAATTTGTACAAATTGTTGTCTATTTTAAGCGACTATGCTAGGACCCTTCGATGGCTTCGGGACATAGGGTTGACACCAGCACCGCGGTTTTGCTCGAAGGACACACCAGTGTTCCACGCACTCCACCATTCCACACGCACATCCGTGGTGCCCTGCGCCCATGCCAGTGTTCCACGTACTCACGATAGCACACGCACACGCGAGATGCCCAGTGCCCACATGAGTATTGCACGCACCCCACTATTCCACACGCACATCCGAGGTGCTCTGCACCCATACCAGTGATTCATGCACCCCACTATTCCACACGCAGATCCGAGGTGCCCAGTGCCCATCCAAGATTGCACATACCGCACAGTTCTATAACATGAACACACCCTCCATGCATACCATAAACGCGTTCTCTGCACATCAATGCATTCTCCATCGAAAATGAAAATAAAAATTTAGCGTTACACCGACTTCGAAAAACAACGGTAATACGGGCCGGCGGAAGGGGGGGAGGTTACCGCGAAGACTAGACGAATAACCGCACAAAACGGACAGCGCGACAACATATATAGGTATAGCCAGAACGAAGACGTAGCAGATATAGATATAGTCATCGCGCGTTAAAATAAATAACTTCAAACTTTAGTCCCTCGAAAACTATTGCGAGTCACCGAAAATCCCTTTAGGGGTTGTCTTAAAATATTAAAGGAAAGGTCTGTGCAAAATTTCAGCTCTATCGGAGGGGGAGGGTTTTCGGAATCTCATCTGACAGGAAAAGTGTGTTCCGAAGCTGTCTATAATAAGAGACGGGCTCAAGTGGAATGTGAACAAAATAGGGCAAAAAAACCGCGCACAAATATAGAAGGGCCATAGATTTCTACTTAAAAGTTAAGGATTTCGAATCGTCGATATGAGCAGTAGAAATATATAATTCTTGCATTAAAAAAAAATACACTGTCTTTGCCTAGAAATTTCTCGAAAATTATCAGCTCTGACCAAAGATAGTAAATTATTGGGCGTACAAATAAGTCTCCGCCGTATGACAAAAGATGGCCCCACCAGGAGGTTAAGGTTGAAATAGTCAGATGTAAAACGTCGTATCGTAAGGTTGGACACCTGGCAAGATCATAACCTTGAAATATTATCAATTTTGTATCAGCATCACATAATTTTTTCGTTAAAAAATGTCGAGTTTTGAGCCGAATAAGCGTCATTTGCGGGAAATTGCTTTACTTCTTTAATTTGAAGGAATCTGCAGCTGAAACGCATCGATTGCTGGTAGAAGCATATGTCATATTCAAAAGTTTAAGAACGGTGAGTTTGACGTCGAAGACGAAGAACGTAGCGGAAGGCCGAAAGTGCGAGAAGCCGAAGATGCGGAATTGGAAGCATTATTGGACGGAGATTCGTGCCAAACGCAAGAGTTGCCGCAAATAACGCTCATTCGGCTCAAAACTCGACACTTTCGCACGAAAAAATTATGTGATGCTGATACAAACCGCTAATATTTCAAGGTTATGGTCTTGCCAGATATCCAACCTTACGCTATAACGTTTTACATCTGACAGTTTCAACCATAGCCTCCTGGTGAGGCCATCTTTTGTCAAACGGCGGAGACTTATTTGTACTCCCAATAACATTAAGTAATTATTACTACTTAGAAAAATAAGAACGGATAATATTCGTTGTTAATGATTCTGACTTAGCGGGTTGAGATCCCCATACACAATTACCGAATGTGGATAACACATTTGTGCCAGCTACGACGTTGCAGAGTTTGTTCGGTTCACGGTCTTCCATACAGGTCTGAAAACTCCTATCCGGCGTTTTAGAGTGGTGGGAAGTGGCACCGTCAGTGAGACAAAAACTCAGTTCCTTATCTATCCACTGGAAGCGCTGTCACGTAGGGTCCTTGTAAATATAAATGTACAGCAATAGATCACTTCCTCAAAGTCTTCGAATGGTTTTACCGTGTTCCGTTGTCGTGTCGAAAGGAAGCTTGGAAAAGTTATAAGAACGATGAAGACTTTAAAGAGAAAAAATTTGAAAAGCAGCGGGAAAAGGAGACCTGATCAAAACAAGGGAATGGGGAGGGGGAAAAAAGGTTTCGTTGGGCGAGGAAGAAAGCCTCCAAAAAGGCGGGTCTGGAACTGTATGAAAAAGCATTAAAAAACTAAAACAGAAAAAGATGAAAGCGCTCTGCAGGAGTAAAAAGACTACTACTACTACTACTGCTGCTGCTGCTACTGCTACTGCTACTGCTACTGCTACTGCTACTGCTACTGCTACTGCTACTGCTACTGCTACTGCTATTGCTACTGCTACTGCTACTGCTACTGCTATTGCTACTGCTACTACTACTACTACTACTACTATAATGACGATAACAGACGAACCTCGATATCGATTCGTTATAGCGAGATCATGTTCCTAAAAATATTCTTAAAAAAAACTATATTGGTACTATAAATATAGGGATATTTTTTAAAGAAAGAACGGTTTCAATTAGAGCTATTTTTACAAGTAATTAGCAATAAGAGCATGAGGAGGCGTACGCTTTCCCCCTTTCCCACTGATCCCAAGCAAAATTTGAAGAAAACAATTTTTTTCATTATAATACTTGAAAGTACATATATTGAAAAATATGTGGGCAACATTTTTAGTCACGAGTCCGAAAATTGACGGAGTTACTTTAGTAAGAACAGGTAGCGCGACCGGTTAGTGCCCTCAGTCCCTGCAGGTGTGGCATCGTTCACAATAGATGAAGTGCAGGCTCCCATTATTTTGTGAAATATAATAAAGATGAAGAACCGTCATATCACCCGCGACTAGATACTTCAATGTAAGTATTAATATTCTAGAAAAAACATATCATTACATCAAGAAAAACGGAACGCAAACTTGGAACGCGTTTTTCTCAAGACTACTTTTTTCGACCTTGTCCCAGCGAATACTCAAAAACTTACCAACCGATTTTCATTTTGTTTTGTTGACATTTTTGTAATCGCAGTAACTAAGATTGTACGGGCACAATTTTTAAAATTTTAATAATTGCTATTTTAGACTGCTTAAATACAAAAAAAGGCCTTGAAAATAAAAATAAAATGTCCAAACCGTCGGCATCTTGTCAAAAAAACAAAATTAAGAAAAACCGCAACGCACAACAATATCTACATTGCTATAGGTATCGATACATTTTTTACTTTTCATTTACAGATAATATTTCATAAAGATATCGATGGGACAATAAAGAGTATTTTTTGGCCGTCGAATCAAGACACATATCTCGGTCAAGATTTTTTCAGAAAACTTGGTATAAAAGAAGATGAATATACGGGGAAGTCAGCCAGCGGCAGACACCTAAGCTTTTCAGACAATAAAAGAAAACTGCTTCAAGAAATGTACATTTTTTTTTAAATAATTACGTCAAACAAGTTTAAAACCAAAGTAAATTAACAAAAATGCAACGTCTGCATAACCACAATTAAACACTATATTCAAACTTTGGTACAAAAAATTGCCGTCACTGCAAGTGGCATCTAGTACCGGACAGACTTAACTTCGAGCCCCCAGCGCCGAACATCTTCAGAACATTGTGCAATAATCGGATATGTAAGGTTTCGAACATTTAGGGATGTCTGCAAATTCTTCATAAACCTATCCACGGCAGCTGGCGCACTGCATTTAGGCTTTTTCGTGGTCCTCCAGAAACCCTACGCAAGTAGTAGTTATATTCGATATTTGAGTTAACGGTTGCTTTCTCTTCGCTTTAGGTCCACCTTTCCCTTTGGCCTTTACACCTTTGGTTTTTTTTCATTTTCTTCTATCGCTGTTTTAAACTTCTTTCCAATTCCTTTCTGTTTGTCCTTAACGTTCTTTTTATTTTTTTTTTCGACAACAATGTTGCAGGGTGATGAACTCAGAATTTCACTTCTTTCGGTTTTTCTCTTCCTAGCAACTGATCGTTGTTTTGCAGTATCTGGCAATGGCGACAAAATATGGAGAATCTGCACAACACCCGGAGCAAAGTTAGTCCACGGTTTAATAACGATGTTTTGTCATGTAGAGTGCTTTTCGGAACGACGTAGGGCAGCGAAGCTTCTCTCAAACTCAGTTAGCAATTTTTTGGTCCATTGTCCTTCCTCTTTCTTCTCTTTCATTTTGATTTCGCTGCGTTCTTCTATCCTGTAAAACAACGTACAACGGTTATAATCAAAAGTATAAATGCTTACGAGAAAAGAACAGCATGTTTAATGTCCGGCGTTAGGAGACCACTTTGTGTCCAGTACCAGGGGACAGAGAATCCCCAAAATTACATGCTTTATACCAAAACCCCTTGGGAAACCAAGAAAAACTTTCACAAACTTCGAATATTTATGGAACACGACGTGTAATAACCATTGACATAAACACTTAACGGGGTCGTCTAGTGTGTACGCCGTTTTTTAATGCTTGTGTGGGGAATTTTTTTTACAAACCATTGAAATAAAATAATTTATAAAGTGTATATCATTTTTATTATCATTTAAACAAACTTTGTGATTTTTTTGAGGTCATTATATAGAATATAGTCGGAGATACACCGCCCAACAGGAACGCATATATAAAAAGAGGTGCTCCACTGCTGCCATGATACCGGCCGTTCTGCTTATCTAAAATAAAAAAAACCGAACGCAATTTTAATCGTGAGACTTGAGGCTCTACATGGGACGAACAGAAAGTTAGAATACCAAAAAAAGAATTTCTTTTTACGCTTTAGAAAAAAAATTAATTTTTCGTTTATTTTGGGGTCTATATAGCTGATAAAAAGAAAACGAACGAAGCAATCTTAATTATTTTAGTTCAACTTGTAGTTATATATGTACTAAGGTGCTGTATAAATTTGAGCAGAATCAAGCAAATAGTTTTTGAGATATCATGGAAGCAGTTTGAAGAAATCGTGTTTTGAGAAAAACGCGTTTGAAAGTTGTAGTACATAATTCATAATAAAAAAAAAAGTTTTCTTCTTTTGATTTGACACACTAGACGACCCCCTTAAGCACAGAAACTTAGCAGTAACACCAACCCCGATCTTACCCGACGCAGTGTAGTCCCGCCAAACACAACAATCAATCGCTCCCACTTTGGTCTCGCGCGACAGTGGCAAAACGCGTCCCGCGATTATGTTTCGCTACGCTCCCTCGCACCACTTTCATGGGTTTTTTACGCGAACGCGCTGCGACATTGTCGTGATAGCATGAGTGTCCGATACTAGGTGCCGTGCGGCGTTACGGGACTTAATAAAATACTTAATAAATAATATATACTTACCTATACTTACAAGGGGACCTTACAGGCTGTCACTCACGGATTTTGATAAGTCTCAGATATGTTGTAGAGGGACCTACCCTGAGTACCTGAGTAAAGGGATTTTATACAACGCTCTTTAGTTTTCGACAAAAAAGTTCGAAAGTTTAGCTCGTAGCTACTAGTAGCTACTATACCGATACGGTTACACCTTTGTCGAACCAGCGGGCGTGGCCCAGTGGGCATGGTTCCCGGCTCTAAAGCTCGAGGTCCAGGGTTCGAGTCCCGTGATGGCGTTTTTTTTATATATTCACAATATATAAATAAATTCAATAGATGATGCAAAACCGTCTAATTATTTTTTATTTTTTTTTAATTTTTTACTTCCTGATGTAAAAAAGTATGTAAAAAATGTGAAATGATGTAACAAGCGACCACAGTGATAGCGAGGAAGAAAAACCTGTATATTGTAATGAAAAATAATAAACTGCAGTTTCTTATGAAAGATGTTATAATTTCTTCCTCTCTTTTTTTTCTGCGTGAAAAAAAATAATAATAAATAATTTAAAAAAAATGAAAAGTACAAAATTTTAAAAATGAATAAAAAAATGTAAAAAAAAATAATAATAAATAATTAGACAGTTTTGCATCATCCATAGAATTTATTTATATTTTGTGAAAAAAAATACGCCATCATGGGAATCGAACCCTGGACCTCAAGTGTCAGAGCCTACGAGCTAAACTTTCCAACGTTTTTCTCGAAAACTAAATAGCGTTGTATAAAATCCCTTTACTCAGGTACTCAAGGTAGGTCCCTCTACAACATCTCTGAGACATCAACAGGTGAGTGACAGCCTGTAAGGTCCCCTTGTTAATAAAATGAGTATAAACCCGATTCTTTCATTATCAGTTATGCCTATGAATAAAAAGTCGCAATTATTGACGAAAAAGCACCCGTTACGTAACGAAATAGTGGCCCGGGGGGGGGGGGGGCGTTACAGTCCTGGTAGGTGGAGGGAGGGGGGAGTCGAAAATTAGGGAATTTGGCGTTACGTAATTTGTGTACGCCCCCTAATGTGCATTATTATGTGGTTGTATCAAGGTTTCGGATGTCTATCGGAAGGGAATTGACAAATCTCCGTTATATCGAGGATTTCGGTATATCGAGGTTCGACTGTATTGTAGTTTTGAACTCCGATATCGAAATATCGGTATCATTCGAGTCAAACTACACAGAATGACCAGCGAATAGGTTATCTATTTACGGAAAAAAAATTCAGCCCAGTGGTAGTATTGTGAACAGGCTCTACAGTAACCTTTAATAAGTTGCAAAAAAGCCAACTACCTGCAGAAAACCCGAGGAAACACGATCACAAAGAGATCACAAACATAGGAATGTTTTCCTAATGAATAAAAACAGATTATCGTAATACACAAGAGACGAGCGAATTTCGAAATAGCCAACAATAATCCATGGCAAAGCTTCGATAACTTTAAGAACAACATTTTTCAATCTTCAAAATACCCTGTTTCCTTCCTTTCCTTTTTCGATCTCCACAGTCGCATTATATGCGAAGAAATGATTTATGATAAACTTTGTATAGTTATCGAGCCACTTTGGTCTCTCTCTCGCTCTCTGTCTCTCTCTCTCTCTCTCTCTCTCTCTCTCTCTCTCTCTCTCTCTCTCTCTCTCTCCCTCGCTCTTTCTCTCTTTGCCGTGGTATAGAACCAACTCACTATAGAATTCTCCAGGCCTAAAAAATAATGACTATTCCACACGCCCGGTGGCTGTTGATGTATACACCTGTGAACGCAAGTGTAAGCGTAACTGACAAGAAAGAGATTTTTGATAAATACCCGGGAACAGCACTCCGACCAGAATGATTGAAATTCTTCTCACACCTATTGTCATGCCGAAAAGTGTTTAATCGATGTTATGGTGATACAAAGGCATTTTTCTAGGAAGATTTTCTTTAAAAACGCCGTTTTGCATGTACAGTAAAAATGGTACGATATCCAAATTGATCGACAATTTCCACGGAATTTTTGGCTTGGACGATGGCCCCTTTAAAACTATGGTCTATGATATTTCCTAACCTGTTTTATAGGGAGAGGCAAAGTCTAAATAATGCACAATTATCTGCCAATGAGTAACTATTTCTATTGCCTGTATAATAAATTTACATATTCTATATGTGGTTGCTAGAACTATGATTTGTTACTGGGATATTCTGTACACAACTCACAAGTTTCTATGCATAAAACTCATTGGTATCTTACAATTAATTCTCCATAGAGGCGTGGTTATTATTATTCTATCTACAAGGCCGTTCTTGACTAAAAGCAACCTCATCGAGTAAATTCATCATACCCCTTAATGGGCCAGTTCGACGCGAAGAGTAGCTTGACTCAAGAAAAGCTATAACGTAATCAATAATTTTAAAAAGAAGACAAAAATACAATTTCCGAATTGGTGATTCTAACCTGCAAGTTAACGGCATAATATTTATCGTAGAATAAAACAACTAATTTGCCCATAATTCGAAGATATATCGAAGTACAAACAGCCGCTTCATAATCTCGACTTCTGGATGAAAGCTCCAAAATAATACGACATTACAATTAACCCCACCTTTTGCAATTGAGTTGTGCTGTAGAAAGTGTACACAAAAATTACAAAATAGCGTTCCGGATGCAAAAAAATCCTTCGATTCACTCTTCGTAATCCAATATTATAAAAATTACTGACTACTGTATATGTATCAGTATATACGTATACTCTATATACGTATATATATGATATATATACGTATATCATATCGTACGTAACGTACACATATATTTGTTGAGCTTGCTCTTACCGCGCTTTGCCCACCTGCATGGCAAAGTTGGTCGCACAGGTGTCTCACAAAAGCATTTTCATCAATTGCCCGAATGGAAAACCCGCGCTTTGGTTCTCGAAACGACGCGTATCTCCATCTTAGCTTCGCGTTTATGTCTCTACATGTACACGCATACAGGCACAGACCAATATATATATATATATATATATATATATATATATATATATATATATATATATATATATATACACACACATATATAATTAAATGTATACCTGACTGGTATACCTCCGTTTGAATGGTGTTCGTGTCGGAAAGATTTCGAGGGCGCACCTGCGGACCTCCGTGTATAGTTCTGCGCTAAAGAGGACGACGGATTTTCTTATACCGTCCTCGACCCCCATCGAAGTCCACGTGAGTATCCTGTGCAACACTGTGTGTGGCTTGGCCAGTTATAAATATATACAGTTAATTTCACGCTTCAACTGACATCCAAAGCCTAGGGAACCAGTGTCTTACGCGACAATGGCCTCGTCGAAAATCTGTTGGAATTAAAAAACTGGAAAATCGTTGAACGAACTCCCTTGAAGCCCAACAAGGCATTATTTTTTAACAAATTTTATTGGAACACACATTTATCTAGTTATCGTGTCATTTTGAGTCATATAATTGTGATTATGCAGGGATATTTTTTGTAACTTGTGAATTAAACATAATTAATACCACAATCAATGTAGTGACCGTAACGTGAGGTTTCTTCCACTCAAAAACCATTTTCTTAATTTTTCGGAACAATTGTCTGGGTTCGTTTTAATGTTGTGCTAAAGTGATCAGTGAAAGATCAGATTTTTTTCCAGAGTAGCTTAAACGTGATGAGAAACTACGTATTTGGTCCTGAAACTAAATTGCTATTGCGCATTCATAAATTTCGCCACCGTAAGAGAACGAAGAAGGATTACAGACAACACATTTGTCCGATTTGGT
>CAUJKO010000189.1:0-19491 GCA_963210295.1 Ophion ellenae | reverse complement strand
GATGAGATCGTAAAAAAGTGTTTCCCACGAAAGTTTTATGGTTTTGAGGGGGACAACCGATGGTAAGACAAGACATTTTTCCGTCAACTCGTCTACGAGATACCGCGGTACCTTTAATTTTTTTAATTGGAAAGGCATGGTTTTTGCTTTTAGAAAAATAGCTGATTTTGAGTCGGATCCAACGAAAAAAAAAAAATTCTATTTCAAGAATCAAGACAGTTATGGCAGTTCAAAGTTTTTGGAAATATCTATTTTTAGGATCTCGCTTACTTTTCGAAAATAGAATATTTTTTTCGAGTTTTCCTGTATAATAAGTTTTTATTTTTTCCCTCTTTTGTGTATGTAGTTTTCCTTTACAAGTTTTTTTAAGCAATTGGCAAATTGCTTCAAAATGCTAGATTTTCCTTTGGAACGTCACTTTCCTGGCCACCCTGCGTGTGGCCAGGATATATATATATATATATATATATATATATATATATATATACATATACATATTTGAAGTAACATTTATAAACATATAACAAACGAGTTATAAATATATCTATGCTACTTCACTATACATCGTTCATCACAATGGTATTGAAATTGGCATCTTCGCAACGCAACGAAAATCGATTATTCCCAACTGTAAAAATTTTCTTTCGCGCTTCACGACTGTAAAAATCCCTCAAATGTCTGTACCTCTTCTCATTAAAGCCCCCCTGCCTCAATTTACAATGAAGAGGCTTTGGATAACAATAAAAATAAAGAAATGAGAAAAGAACTAAGAAAAATCGTTGCCTTCCAACAAAGCAAACTTCAAAGTCATACGTGATAAGACATTAATTTTCAACCGCTCTCCATCTGAAAGTTTCGCCTCCGACACTGAAAAGGACACATGTACTTTTAACGAAGCGGGGCTCCCTATATATATACGTCTCCCACTTCAGGGGCTTCCCCTGATTTTGCGGTTTCGAATTGATAAAAAAAAAAAAAGATAAAAAGCGTATCTTTTGCCACGTTGAGAGCACCGTCCGATACCTCAGTCGTTGTTCACGAGAAACCTTGTCCTGAGATTCGATGTGTGTGTATATATATATACACACACACACACACACACACACACACACACACACACACACACACACACACACACACACACACACATGTACACACACGATCCGTGTATAATCCGAATGTGCATGGACACTCACGCACTCAAAAGGAGTAAATATGCAGGGGGTGTATGTGACGAGGACAGGGAGGGGGGGGGGAGAGAGAGAAGAGAGAGAGAGAGAGAGAGAGAGAGAGAGAGAGAGAGAGAGAGAGAGAGAGACTGAGCAAAGGGAGTTTTCAGGAGCCCACAGGCTTCGAGAAGGATCGTGTTACGCAGGGCTCCCGATCCGTGAGATGATGGTAGTATGGTAGTTGAACGACAGATGGTAGGTGTAAAAGTGCAGTTCTCTCGAGACGCAGGGACCGCCAAGTCGCGACCGAGAGTCTCTCACGCGGCTTCGAAAAACACGAGTCTCTCTCTCTCTCTCTCCGTCTTCTCTTTCCTCCAAAACTTGCGTGTCCACACGGCACACGCACACACACACACACATACGTGTGTATGTATACATTATCGATGAATATTGCAGCGATGCACACAAGTCGTCTGAGGCACGAAATACTGGGATGAGGCAATCGATGTATCCCACGGATGCTGGTTACCTCCTTCAAGATTCGGCCCTGGGAACGAACACTGGCCAGGAACATATTGCACAACGAAAACGTTACGCATTTAAACCTTCCCCTTGCCCCTTCCCCCCTTCCCCCCATCGCACCGCTACATAAAGTGTACGCGCAATCTTCTCCAAAAAATGTTATTCAAGTGAAATATTAAAATAATGTATATATATATATATATACACATTATTTTAATATTTCACTTGAATAACATTTTTTGGAGAAGATTGCGCGATATAATATATATATATATATATATATATATATATATATATATATATATATATATATATATATATATATATATATATATATTATATCGCGCAATCTTCTCCAAAAAATGTTATTCAAGTGAAATAATTACATGGAGCCCAAAATCTCGAAATCCGTGGTACTTTTACGAAACAGAAATTCCAGCATATACTAGGACATGATATGACCCTAGTATATCATGTCCTAGTATATGCTGGAATTTCAGTTTCGTAAAAGTACCACGGATTTCGAGATTTTGGGCTCCATGTAATTTTTTGAAAAAAAAATGTTCTGCTTTTGGTTTTTCGCATGCCATTTCTACAAATGATGCCAATCGACAATAACTAAGCAACTTTTTTAATTAATTGGCACGATATGCGTGGTACATTTTTTTATACCGCAGGCTATCAAAGTCCTATGTTCGGAATTGGTTTGTATGAAAATTCTGTATGAGATCTTTTTTTCATAAAGTTTCCTTAAGGCCTTAGGCCACGGTAACGGGTATAAAATCACGTGCGAATTTAACAATTTTTTTTCGGATGAAAAAATGATTCCCTCGTAAAATTAATTACACATCTATTTAGTATGAATATCAAGCTGTTGGAGAATACATATATTTTTTTTTCGATGTACAAAATGGCCGACTTTACTTGAGAATAAAATTCGCAAGTAAAAATCGAATATCGAAAGTGTACAGAAACGTAATCCGAAAAAAAATGTATATAAAATTGTAATACCGCGAGCTTCGAATCAATAAAGCAATCGAAGAGATCAAATTTTCACGCATATACACATCTGCGATCCCAAGCCCCGAATACGACCGATCATTTTACCCAACGCCATTGAATCAGGTGTTCGATTAATTCGTTTCGCGATACAAACACGCGCACACACACGTGCCCGCATATCTCGTAGCTCCGTGTGTGCTGTGTGTGCTCGACGTTTTTGGCCGATGCCTGAAAACCTCACATTGCGTAACGCCGAGTAAATGAAGTGAAAACTAAAAATGGAAGAAAAAAAGAAGTAAAATAAAAAGGTGCGATGTTATTTGATTCGCGTGTTTATCCGCTTATTACGAAATTTATCGCGACTGTACGTGACTGGGTGAGATCGAGTGTCGGTATCGGCCTCTCCGTACGTGTTTCGGGGATATTACGATATCTGTGGCCCCAAGTTTTGTCCCATGCAGTCTTTATATTTGGCCCAAAATAAGACTTTTTTCAAGAATACAAAAAATCGAAATTTGGCTTTTAAGGGGGTGAAACAGAGGTTTTAAATTTTTAATGAGGCGGAGTATTTTTTGGGTAGATTTCTTTAGAATTCGGCGCAAACATTCTAGAAAACAAGTAATTTTCAAAGAGTTCGGTAGTTCATTGAAACACGATTTGTAACGGGATAAACGGGAGCTTGGAACGTTGTTAAACATGGGGATATTACGGTATCCGTGGCCCCTAATTCTGATCACGCAGCCATCATATGTGACCCAGAATAAGACTTTTTTGAGGAGTGGCAAAAATCGAAATTCGATCCTTAAGGGGTTGATACAGGGGTTTTAAAGTATGTATGGGACATCATATTTTTTTTGACAGATTTGCTTGAAACTTGGTGTAAATACTCTACAATACAAATAATTGAACACGTATTTCTGCATTTCCCAAAAGTGGACCCTTAAGAGAGTTAAACGGGAGGGTAAAAGTTTGTACGAGACAACATATTTTTTTGTCAGATTTACTTGAAACTTGGCATAAATACACTTAAATACAAATAATTAAACACGTATTTCAACAATTTATGAAGTTTAACCTTTAAGGGGGTTAAACGGGAGTGTTAACGTTGATAAGAGAAAACATATTTTTTTTACCAGATTTACTTGAAACTTACTAAATTGATTTGATATAGAACACTAGATGTTTTCCTCTGTGTTTGGTGCGTGTAGACAGTCAAGTAGTACTTTTTTAGCCCCTTAACTGTGTTTGTTTCAGTTGGCATAAATATACCAAACAAATACATGTGTAATTATTCGTATTGGAGTGTATTTATACCGAGTTTCGAGCAAATCTGACCAAAAAATATGTTGTCTCGTATAAACTTTGAAACCTCCGTTTCACCCCCTTAAGGGTCGAATTTCGATTTTTACCACTCTTGAAAAAAGTCTTATTTTGGGTCAAATATGAAGACTGCGTGATCAGAATTAGGGGCCACAGATATCGTAATACTGCCCGTGTTTCAACGAATGTACTTGTCTTTTTATATAAATAAATTTACCTTTTTAAACTTCTGTAATGTCACTCTTATGACGGTCGTGATGTACGATCCGATATTTTCGACGGACGTATTTTATTTTAATTTTTCATATTACTCAACAAATTCTTCAAAAATTCGGCCTATTCGGAAGATTTTTTTTTGTTTTGATTTTAATTTTTCAAATATGTATTCACTGCCCGTAGCTCGCTGGAATTATTTTATCGAGGCAAGATAATTCGCGATAGCGTTTCAACATTGCTTTATCGGGATTTTTCGATCATTATTACCGAACTGCCAAAGTCATGCTGATAATCACCGAGATTTTTTGGCAATGCTTTTATAAGACGTAGCGTGACTGGAAAAAAAAACGACGAGGGCCACGCAACGATTTAAATGATGTTATTTTTAATTATTAAAGGATCCTGCTGGTCATACACATTTAAACTCCACATGAGGTATGGATATATATATATATATATATATATATATATATATATATATATATATATATCCTCAGAAAGTCGATTCAAAGATAAGATTTTTCTCAAGATTATCCACGATAATATCGTTTGATAACTGACCAGTCAAGCCGACTCGAAGTAGTTGCAAACATTCTTTTTGTCATATGAGTCCGATTTATATATATATATATATATATATATATATATATATATATATATATATATATATATATATATATATATATATATATATATATATATATATATATATTGTTGACGATAATTATATTGACAATTAATTTAAATAATTGACGATAACTAAAAAAAACAACAATAAAAGATTTCATGGCGGGACCACGTTTAAAATATTTAATCCACATGTTCCATCTGATATTTTTTATTCGCCGATACGAAGGCTGTACGTGTTAAAAAAAAAAGATACGTTTTTTTCCTCCTCGTGCTGTTTGAAATGAGAAAATAATTTTAGAAAAATGTTTTTCTAGTACATATATAAGTGAATTATATTACGTGTATCTGTATATTAGGTACCGATAAGAAAATAATACTCTTATTGATATTGATCAAATTTTTATAAATCGAATAATTATTCAATTTTCGTTAATTGAATATTTCTAAAATTTGGCTTCATTAAATATTTATGAAATTATACATTTATACATTTTTCATCAATTAAACATTTACCAAATTTCTTTTAATTAAATATTTATTAATAGATGTATTGAAAATATATTATTTCCATTGACTTCACAAACGGTCTACGGATGTATAACTCTCGCGACAACGAGAACTCGACGATCACTTGACAATTCTCACTCAGGCGGGAAAAAAACCGATTGGCTATTGACAAAGTAACATTGCGCGAGCTGACGATATCCGGGATAAAAATTAGTCCATTAGTGTCTTAAAAAATGAAAGAAAATTTCAACAGCAAATATTGTAATAAGGGAGACCTTAGAGCAGCCCGTTCTCTTGTCTCCGTGGCAATGACATTATTACCGCGTATCCGCCTGTATTATCTGCCAAGATATTTGAACTAACCGGGAAATATCTCTTGAAGAAAACAAATGATTTTGAAAAAAAAAAAAAAACTCCATCGACATGTCGTATCGGCACAGTCAAGAGCAAGTACACGCGTGTGTTATACGGAGTATATGCACAGGTGTAGTGAAATTGAAGGTTTTTTGTCGTTTTTAATACAATCGAAGAAAACTGCGTGCCTCGCGTTATCTTTTTTTTTCCCGTTAGCGAACGCTCACGAAGTTTTTACGCTTTACGTTTCTCGACAAGCTCAAACTTGGCTCATAGAGCGGACAATTTCGTGCGCGGACGATATATATATATATATATATATATATATATATATATATATATATATATATATATATATATATATATATATATATATATATATATATATATATATATATATATATACACACACTATGTCCTACTATATGCTAGAATTTCAGTTTAGTAAAAGTACCAATCGACAATAACTAAGCAACTTTTTTAATCAATTGGCACGATATGCGTGGTACATTTAAAAAAAATTTTAATTCAAATTTTATTTAATTTATTTATAAAATTAAATAAATATGTATATACATATATATATATATATATATATATATATATATATATATATATATATATATATATATATATATATATATATATATATACACACACACACACATAAGATGTGGTAATACGATTAAATATTTATACTTTTTTGGAGATAAGATATACACAGGTCGTTCGGTGCATGGACCGACACAATTTTTTGGGACATTGAGAGGGTCATTTGCTACCTTTTTCATTCTTAGACCCTATATCCTAAATGTCACGGTAATTGAAATATGATTTTTTTTCGCATTTTTTCAATTACCCGAAATTTCGCCTTCAAATCGTCATAACTTTTTCGATTGTGGTTGTAATAGAACGAAATAATTTTTGTTGTTCTCTGCAATGGATGTTCATTATAAATAAATCATTATTTGATACAATTGGTTACAAGAAAATGACTCGTGAACTTCCAAAGTATTAAAAATGCGTAAATGTAAGAAAAATGTCAACTTCGAAATTCATTATGAAAAAAAATAAATAAAAACTATTTTGAACTAAGCTTTGTTTTAAAAAGTTTTCTAGTTTATACCCTTTCGAACGGTATGCTACATGTCATCGTAATCATTCATTATGTGGTTAAAATAAAAAGAAGTTTTTTTTTTATAATGAATTTAGGAGTTGAAATTTTTCAGACATTTACACATTTTTAAGGCGGAAGCTCAAGAGTCATTTTCTTGACAGCAATTTATCAAATAATGATTTAATCGTAATAAACATGCATTGCAGAATACAACAAAAGTTATTTCGTGCTATTACAACCACAAATAAAGAAGTTATGATGATTTAAAAAAGAAGTTTCGGGTAATTAAAAAAAAAACGAAAAAGAAATCGTATCTCAATTACAGTTACTTAGGACATAGAGTCTAAGGGTGAAAAAAATAGCAACTGCCCCCCCCCCCCCCCGCCGGCCCCCTAAATGTATGTCCATGCACCAAACACCTTGTATACAGGCGGCCAAAAGTTTTCGAACACTTCAGATAATTGCAAAACTCTCGATCACTCGATAATTGCCAAATAATATTAGAATAACACAATTAAATTAATTTATTAATTTACGAAGATACTATATAGCTTTATATCATGAATTATATTATTCTAATATAATTATTCAATTATCCAATGTGATCGAAAGTTTTGCAATTATCTGAAGTTTCCGAAAACTTACTGTACTGTGTACGACAGTAGTATATATAAATATGTAATATATTGGTATATAGTAAAAGTAGTCGTATTTTGTTTCTTCTATGCCCTTCTTAAGGGTGTTTGCATAAATTCCCCTCTTTTCTCATCTACATAACTTGTTTACCTTGTTTTTTTAATGTCTCTCCTAGTTGCAAGTTTTTTCAAAATGGCTGATGTAATCGCATAGTTGCATTGCCGCATGAAAATGCCGTAATTTTCGTAGGCCAAATCTTGCCAGAGGAAGTTTTGAAAAAAAAAAAAAAACTTTCGTTGCATTCCAACGATGCAAACGTGTACGTCATTTTAAAAAGTCCCCCATCGTTTACAAAAAGGAAATTGGACGCTTTAAATATAGTATCTTTATAGATGGCAATATCATACATATGTGTGGGGGGGGATTGCAATGAAATCCCGATCGATCGATCTTCCCGAAAAAATGCGCCCATCCATTTCCTCATCTCTTTGTTTATTCTTCTCATTCTTCTTTTTTTTCTATTTCCTGCATACTTCCTGTTCCGTATGCGCCTGAGTGTTTGTATCTCTTTGGGTGGTTCAGTTCTTGTGAGATCTGACACGAGGCGAATAGTCAATTGGCAGAAAAGATCGAGTCCGTCAAACGCGATTATTGTTGATCGCGCGCCTCACGGGGTCGACCCCCTGAGTAGTCCAGTAACCTGCACCGTGAAAAACTTCCCCGCATTGGGGCGAGAAGGTATCGGGGGTTCGAAGCACCCCTACTGCGAGGCCGGATTATTTTTTTTCTCGTTTTTTTTTTTCACCTGCGAAGAAGCCACTCTCGCATATGCGGATCGGATTTTTATCTTCCTCGAAATCGTATTAGGAGGTGAAAAATAAACATGGGGAAAAAATATCTATGGTCATTGGCTAGAGGGGGGGGGGGGGGGGGGAATGGAAATTATTTTTTTATTGATTGAATAAAAAATAATGTAAATGCGTGTTCTTGTGGGAGCATGTATGCAACTGAAGTTTGCCTCGTTGGAATGCAATTAAGGGGTTATCCCCACTTGCGATTTTGAAAAAATCGATTTTTTTTTAATGCATTTTTTTGAAGTATAAGTATCTGAGAATATGTCCTGAAAATTTCAAGTCGATTCGAACAAAATTGACTGAGATATGAGCGTTGAAAGAGAAGAATCCGCGTTGAAAGACCGTTGAAAGAGAAACTTTAAACGCGTTTATCTCAAAATGGCATTTCTGAAGTCGGTGACCAAGATTACTCGAACACTAATGAACCGATCTTCTTGAAATTTTGCAGGCTTGTTTAATACATAAAAATGTAGTCTTTAATCGTTCGATTTTTTTTTTTCGAAAAAAATGGCCGTTTTATAGCCAAAAAACGGCCGTTTTTTTCGTTAAAATCGAACCATTAACTTTGACGGTCCGCCATTTTGTGAAAAATGAATATTTTTTAAAATCCTTCGATGAAAGACTAGTTTATACTTATATTTGACTAAATCCATCCGCATTTTTTTTCAGATGATCCACTTCGCCGCAATGTTGTTCACCGCAAACCGTGTATATAAAAACATTATTTCATTGACGGCCATTTGCCACTAAACAATGTAATATTTTTCAATAAAAAAAATACTGAAAGTTCTTCAAGATGTGTTCTTTAAGATGGTATATTGATCGATTAAAAAAGTTTTGTAGTTTTCTTTTAAAAAATTCATGAAAAAGGCCTTTTTTGCGCTACAAGTGGGGGTAACGCCGAAAAATTCTTATTGTTTCCTTATTTTCATTATTATCGAAAATCATAGTTTTTAGATGTAGCTCGTAGATCGCTGAAGGTTCCTAAAAAATGTCCGCGTAATATTGATGACTTTGATCTGCCGAAGAAATTTGGGAAGTAGAAAGCAAAGAAAATTTCGTTGCATTCCAACGATGAAAACTTCTTCGTTGTGAGGATGTGGTGTTCTTTTTTAAATTCAACTGCAACGCACACTGCCAAAAAACAATATTTAATTTACATAGGATCTATTTAAATCAAATAGGTTTTTTCCTTGTCTCGCGGTCTACTACGATCTTATTTGTTTCAAAGATATTTTTTTATTTGGTTCAGCTATTCTTTTTAAATATCAAATATATTCAAATTAAATAAATAAAGATTCGATTTTTTGTAAAAAGGTTTGTGAAAAAGTTGTGCAAATAAAACTCGATACTACTAAATAAAGATTCGATCCGAATAAATCTTCATTTGCTTACAATATACACTGTAAATCCAAGTGTACTATATGCATAAAATATTTCATAAATCCAAAATAAAATGGAACACTCAATTGAGAGTTTAACAATATTTAGAGAGAAACAATATTTAATTTACATAGGATCTATTTAAATTAAACAGGTATTTTCCTTGTCTCGCGGCCAACTACGATCTTAATTGTTTCAAAGATATTATTTTATTTGCTTCAGCTATTCTTTTTAAATATCAAATATATTCAAATTAAATAAATAAAGATTCGATTTTTTGTAAAAAGCTTTGTGAAAAAGTTGTGCAAATAAAACTCGATACTACTAAATAAAGATTCGATCCAAATAAATCTTCATTTGCTTACAATATACACTGTAAATCCAAGTGTACCATATGCCTGAAATATTTTATAAATCCAAAATAAAATGGAACACTTAATTGAGAGTTTTACCACAATGATTTTGTATCGGTATAGATTTTGATTTGAATAAATAAATTTATATGAAATAAATCATTCCAATAATGGAATGCAATGGGAAAAAATTGATTTCGCGAAAAATCAATTTTAGTCAAATTTAAAAGAATCAAATTGACGCGGTTAGTTAATATCAATGGAATTTTTCTGTCAGTGCAGATTGATATTCCGAGGCGATCAAAATTAGTTCGATATTCCTGTCAAGCTCCTCCAGCTTTCGAGGCTAATTCGATTATTCAATTTTCGCGTGAAATTCGAGCCATTGCGAATGTAGGACGACGAAACAAGAACAACGACGGTACAATCACGAAAATGACCACCTCTTCCGGTCCCTCGACAATCTCTTCCTTCCGAATTTCAACTTATTAACGATACTCATTATAATAAACTTAACAAACGAATTCCGTCATTAAGGGGGGAGATTCCTTTGGGCGATGAAAAAGTTTGCTGATTTTCTATTTTTTTTATCACAGGAAAGGCTTCTTCACCATTTTCGAGACTGAGAGTATATTTTATCACTACTTTTGACTGTCACAAGGTATTTTTTTTTATTAATCTTTAAAAATCGCTCATCTAAACTGCGTTTTCAAAACTGGCGTGGCGTATAGCGAAAAAACTAATCGACCGATTCTGATGTAATTTGGTATAAATCTTCCTAACTTTATTGTTCAAAACATGACCCTAAATGTTTTTTAAAATTAAAAAAAATGTATTGCAAAAAGTAGCCATTGTTTCGGAATTTTTCATTTCACAGATTTTCAGCATTTTTCACTTTTTCTTGGTTCATATTCTGCGTATGAGTGTGAATAAAAGAAAAATCTTCTTTGGTTTTTTTCAGATTACTCCCATGGCTCTACGTGTTTCCGACATTTTCAAAGTTGAATAAAAAAAATACCACACAACAGCCAAAAGTAGTGATAAAACATACCCGTAGTTTAAAAAATGGTGAAGTAATATTTCCTGTTAAAAAAAACACGAAAATCAGCCATTTTTTCCTCCCCTAAAGGTATTTCCCCCCTTAAGCGCTCACGAAAAAGTCGGGAAAAAAAAAGAATCTTTCAACACTTTTTTTGGTCACGCACTTTGATAATTTATTTTCTGTAACGCAACGCAACTATTTGTAATGGAGTGTGTATGGTGTTTTTGATAAATGGGAGGGTTGAAGGGTGACTGCGCACCCCAACACCGGGACTGGTGCGAACCTTCACCTGTCGACCCCCTCGGCCCTTTTGCCCCCAGGACCCTCTTTAAATGAATATATAGTATATAAGAGAAATCTACTGCTTGGGTATAGTCATTTAAATATGAATCTTTCATCGCAGGTGGCTTAGCTTTCGATCTATTTTCTCATCTGCCAAATTATTCTTATTATTATAATGGAATATTATTATAATTAATATTGCTACTGTTACAGACACTCTTTCCGATAATTCTTGTTTTTCTTCTTATTGTTGTACAAGTTATACAAAACTCGGCGTCATTATTATTAATGTTATTATTTTTATCATCATTGTTCTTATTTACAAATATTTTTACCCTCGTTTACCATTTTTTTACCATTATTATAGTTTTCATCGTTATCATCATCATCATCATCATCATTACTATTATTTATTTTTGTATTATTATCATTAAACTTATTTAGAAACATTTTTTACTATTTACAATTTTACTAATTATTTTATTTTTATATTATATTAACATTTATTTATTTATAAGTAATTATTTATTTTATTCATTCATTGAGGTCTCAATTATATAATTCCTGACTTCCAACGTATTATTTATTACTTCAACGAACTATATATCACACCGTACTCCGCGGCTATATCGATACCGATTCAACCAGTCGCCATTTCCGCAGATCAATTAAATCATTTCCGTCTGAAAATCGATCATGTAAAGTCTCGCGTCCGGTCAACGAACGAAATTATCTCAAAATTTTCCAAACTCGCCATCTACATTTCCCTTTTCCCTCTTTTCGTTTTATTTTTTCATTGCTCTTGGTTTTTTTTCGCCTGCTTTTTCGCGGCTGCTGCATCGAGTGTTATTCAAGACTCGCTTATAGATATTCTTTCAATCGCTAATCTCTAGTGTGCACAAGTTTTCGAAATGAATAACGCGCGATTGAGTCTAGCCTCGGGTCTGGAAGAAAAAAAACTCATCAGCTCCGATCAATTTAGCACGGCTTATCGAGATTCACGTTCTGAATTTTTTAATACCTCATCTTTTTTCTAAGGGGGGAGATACCTTTAGCGAGAATCTTTTTTTGCCGATTTTCATGATTTTTTACTACTTTTGTTACTACTTTCAACTGTCCCATTGTATTTTTTCTTGTTAATCTTTAAAAAATGGCGGAGTTAAGGCGCGGTCTTTTAAAACTAGGTTTGCCATTAATCTTCCTAACCTTATTGTCTACAACGTAAACCTAAATGTTTTCGAAGATGAAAAAAAAATGTATTTATTTGTTGATAAATATAGCCATCTTTTCGGATAATGGACTGAAATATTTTACTCAAAATAAGACTTTTTTCAAGAGTGGGAAAAATCGAAATTCGACCCTTAAGGGGGTGAAACGGGGGTTTTAAGGTTTATATGAGACAACATATTTTTTTGGTCAAATTTTAAACTTGGTAAAAATACATTCCAATGCAAATAGTTAAGGGAGACTTTGTCCTTGAAATCGGCGGGAGATGTTAGCGGCTCAACATGAGCAGCTAGAAGAAGAGGAGGGATGCCTCTATGGACCAGGCATTGCCGATTAGCGGTAATTATAAACACATTTGTGTAAACACATTACAAAACTTTAAAGGCGTTTTTCTCGAAAACACGTTTTTAAAAATGGCTGACATTCTCCTGACCGCTGTAATTAACATATCGACCTGAAATTCGGAGAGCATACTCAGAAAATATGTCTTCACGGAATGACGGATCGTTTTTTCGATAGATACATTTTTGCATTTATTATTTATGTTTTTATGCGAAAAAAAACGCGAAAATTCGATTTTTTTTTAAATTGCCGCCATTTTCCGAAATTTGAACTAAACGAAAAACCCATCCGTCATTCCATGACCAAAGGGTCACAGATTGATAATATGCTTTGAATTTGTGTTTCAGATCAACAAAGAGGGGGCAGTGATGTCAGCCGTTTACCTCCCGCGATTTGACGACCTGATTTCGCGGAGCTGCAACGGCCGCCATTTTGGTTTTTTTTTTCCAAAAACAATTTTTTAACGTTCTGTATATCATGAATAAAAGCGAGAAAAAAACCGCACTCAAAAAGCTTTACTCGTTTCCTTTAAAAAAAATCAAATGTAAACACCTGAAATATGGCACTCAAGGAAAAAGTCTCCGTTAAAAAAAATATGAATATCAGCAACTTTTCCTCACCTAAAGGTATCGTTACCTTAAGGGGTAATGATTTGTATGGAAATGATTAAGGGGGAGCTCCTCAATCATTATTATCATTTCGTAAAACTTCTCGAACATCGGGACAAAATGTTCCAAAATAATCTTAAATGTTCTAAAATAAATCAAAGAATGTCAAATCAGAAATAGCAGCATTCGGAAGATCACCCCCCTCCCTTCCACGTTTTGTCGACGTGTTTGCAATAGCTCGAATCGCCCGGATTTCTTTCTGACAGGAAAACACGTCAAAAATTATCGAAGGTCAATATCTCGAGTTCACAAAGCTCACTCAGGTTCGAGAAATCAAGTGGGGCAGTTGAGCGCACGGTCTCGATTAGTACTCGAGATATCGACCGGGGGTGACACTTTTTTCTTTACCTGCTGCCACTTTCGGCGTTCGAAAAACTGCAAAAATGTATCGAACTCGAAGCAGCATGTACAGGGTGATTCACTAAAAGTTAGACGATTTTAGACGAAAAATGCAGTGACAAAATTTGAGAGCTTTGTTTTCGTTTTTTAAGGTTTTTTTGGGCCTACCATTGGTGACTTTAGATTTTTTCTATCAAACAGAGGTATCAACCTGATTTCAAGGTCACCACCGCTTTTTTCAAAGGAACACCCCTTTTCTTCATCAGCCACAAATACAACGCAAAAAAAAACCAACGACAAAAATCGTGACCTTGGGATGACCTTGAAATAAATGAACATTTTTTCGGATCGTCGGGTTGGTAGAAACGGTCGAGTTGCCGGGCCTGGGACGAGTTTTTCGTGGACTGCATTGAAAAGCGAAGTCAACAGAGACGTACCAATCAACCGGGAAGACACTAAGGAACGGATAAGCCACGCTTGTCGAGCGATGTATAACGAGACGTTGCAAATGGTTCACGCATCGCTCAGAAATCGTATCGTAAAGTGTATCACGTGATGGACAATTTTTTGAACATGTAATGCAATAAAAACATAATTTGCGCCTGAAACCACCGCCCTTTTTTGCTTGCCTTGCCTTGACTACCGTTTTGAATATTTTTTGGTATTTCAAGGTCATCCCAAGGTCGTTGGTTTCCCTTTGAAGGAGGTGACCTTGGAATAGGGTCGATACCTTTACTTTTGAAAAACCTAAGTATACCAAAATGTAGACATGGGATAACCATACAAATTATGTCTCTGACTTTTTCGCGTAAAATCAATATTTATTGGTGTTTTCGAGTAACTACTATTACTATTGGTTTTTTCCTTAGGTACACGCTTTTCGCGTTTGTTACCTATTCTTTCCCTTCATTGTGCCCGTTTCTTTCCTCTACTGTTTACTCCTTTTTTCTCCATCTTTCTCCTTGTTCCCCCCCCCCCCCTCTTGCGGCCGCAGCCGACTTCCCCCTCTGTATTATATTCATCATGACATTTCTGTCATGGGTATAGGGAAACTGCGGAAAACCTATACCAATACAGCCGGTCATCGAGTTCGCCCCCCAGTCGTGGAACTAGTCTTATTTCGCCGCGAAATGCCGAAGAAAAACATTTCACGACGAAATGTACGCGACTGGGATTCGAACCGGGGACCTCCCGGTCCGCTGGTTTAGTGGCGAGCACGCTAACCACTAGACCATCGCACCGGTTTTTCGAGTAACTATATTTATATTCAATTTTATTCAACTTTGAATCGCTCTTTGATGAAAATCGACACATTCTATTTTTTCCTCAATTATCAGAATACGATATATATACACACACACACACACACACACACACACATATATATATTAGGTGTAGTAAAAATAAATCCATTATATTTGCATGAAATTGAAGGCAAAAATAATGGATTTCTTTTTACTACACTATATATATATATATATATATATATATATAATATATATATATATATATATATATATATATATATATATATATATTATTATTATTGTTATTATTATTATTCTGAACGTATTCTGATCATTGAGGAAAAGATAAAATGTGTCGATTGTCATCAAGGAGCGCTTCAAAATTGATCGGCACATTTAATCTTTTCCTTTATTTTATATATACAATTAAATGTGTCGATTTCCCTCTTTGATGAAAATCGACAATTTTCATCAGCTCGAGTTATTGTTCTTCGTCGATATACTACCCTGTGTATCCCGGATGAGAGAAAAATTAAACTCGAGCCAAAAATTGGTTTTCCCGTCAGGTCGTCCACGTGAGAAACGAAGAGGGGGGGAGAGAGAAAGGGAGAGGGTCTCCAGAAAATGACGAGAAGAAGAAGATCCAGGGAGCTTATATATATATATATATATATATATATATATATATATATATATATATATATATATATATATATATATATATATATGCGTGTGTGTGTGCACACATTCGTTTTGCTTTCGAGTCAAGTTGCTGTTTAGACGATGCGACGAAAAATTTGAGCATGGCCAACAAGACTGAGCACAGATTTATGGTGGGCAGGGGGAAGAAAAAGGACCCTTGAACCGAAACAAGATCTGCTCAGATAATACCGATTTCCAGAGGAGTACAAGCACGGAGGCAGAGGTAAAACGGTAAGGGACGACGAAAATTTTGCCTGGGTGCGGGCTCTGCTTTTGGTTGGTGTCTACCGAGCCTTTTTCATTGCGGATACGAAACGGTGTGGGTCGTATCTCAGAATCTATTGGTCCGATTCACTTGATATTCGAACGAAGCACAGTTTATAACATTTTCTATCGTATGGCCGGATGATTTTTTTCAAATGTTTGTCCATTTGTTCATAACAAATTACCAAAGTTGTTTTTTTGTCGAAAATCGAACTTTTTCGCTTCTGCTCGGCGTTTTCGTAATTTTCAAAATATTAGAAAAGTGTCCGGCCATACGATAGTTTCGTTATTATACTAAAAGTACGTTGCTTATTTTTTATTTCACATGAGCCTAGTTGCCAGAAGGACCTACACCCATTGACCATGCAGAAACTGCGGTACTTTCCTTAAGGGGTTAGGCCACAGTAACGGGTGTAAAATCATGTGCGAATTTAACAATTTTTTTTCGTTTGAAAAAGTGATTCTCGCATAACATTAATTACACATCTGTTTAGTATGAATATCAAGCTGTTGGAATTTTTTTCTTTTTCGATCTACAAAATGGCCGACTACTCGAAAATTCTCGAAACAGCCTTTTTCCAATTGGCGTGACAAGTAACTTCAACAATTTTCACTCGATTTACTTCAAATTTAAAAGTTTATTCCCAATTGCATTTCGCAGAGAAGTACGTACGGAATTTCTGATTAATCGAAAACTTTTCACTTTATGAGCAGTTTATGAGCAGTTATAACGAAACTTTTCGATGAAAATTAATTTCTTAAGGGGTTACCCCCACTTGCGATTTTGAAAAATCGATTCTTTTTTATTGCGAGAGTTTCGAAATTCCCAGTTTTCGCCAATTTTTTATTTACTCTTCACACTCATACATTTGACGCTTTGTCAAAATTTTCAAAACGATCAATCCTATTTTCTTTAGAAACAGATTTTTCAAATTTACCTCACACTTCTAACCCAATAATTATAATATTTGTTCTCATAAAATAATTCTTTAAAGCTCTTGTCAACTATTTTATTGGATTAATGTTGACCTTTGGCATCTTCAGCAGCATCAGAACATATAACAATACATTACAATAATAATGATTACTGTATTACTATGTTATTATTTTTCATATTCATCATTATTTAGATTTATTTATATCATTATTCATATTTGTACGAGGTATTATAGTGCATGCGAGATTTATTTTTTGGCGGAAATTGTAAATTTCGAAAACCTTGAGCGATCACTAAATATTCATTGGCCGGCTAGAGCTTTCGCGACGTTAATTTAAAAATACGAAAGTGCAAAATTCATGGGTAAGAAGTGAACGAGAACAAAAATCGATTTTTCAATCAGATATTGATTTTTTGGGAAGCTTGAGCAACCCTCTAAATATTTTTTTACCGCTCGCAGCTTTGACGACAATTTTTTTTTTCTTTAAAGAAAATGATTGGATGGTAAGAAGAAGGAAAAAAAATAGAGCCCAAATTTGTGCCACCCTAATGTGCATATAAATTAATGTCCGATTTTGCAATAATTTTACTTATCCCTTCAAAATTAATCTTACCTATCCCTGTAAAATTAATTTTGTTAAATAACCCTGATTTTTGGTTCACAGTAGCCTAACCCCTTAAGGATATAATAATAATGATAATCATTATTATATTGAATAATATTTTAATCATCTTAATAGAATAATAATATTAATAATATTTGAATGAAATAATGAATTAATAATGAAATTATTAACCATTCAAAATTATCATAATAATTCAATAACCCATAATTCAAGTTCCAATTATTTTTATCATTTCTATTACTCATAATAATATTGAGGAACAAGCAAATAATGAATTTGTAAGACTATGAGAGAAAGATTTCGGCCGCGGGTTTGCGAGTTGATTGAAAAATATTCTCGCGTCGTAGCAAACCCATATAAATATATATATGCTTCATTAAGGTAGGACACGCACATATAGGGGTAGCCAAGGCTTTCAAGGGTCCGGGGAATTTTCGTCAATTTCGTTTTAAGCGCGTCAACGTTGAAAATTGAGACTCGGACCGTGCGAGACACTCCGGTCGGGGGCAGGGGGGGGGCACGGTGGGGAAAAGGGAAGTGACCTGGAGTGTCTTTTGTTTCAGGGATGCTGTGCAGCATCTCATCGTAAGGCAACATAATATCCGAAAAACGAACGTCGAGGGGAAAGCCCGCGGTTCGAAACAGATGCGGGTTTCGAGAGAGTCTCTCCCGAAACGCCTCGTCTCGTGTGTACCCGCGTCCTTCGTCCTCCTTGAAGCGAGCGTCTTCTCGCTTCCTCGAAGAAGCTCACCCCTATCCGAGACATTTGCACCCTACGCACGGACTGCACGACGCTCGCTCGTAATTAAAAAATAAAAAAAAGGAGAGAAAGGGAGACAAAGAATCCCAAAGAAAACAAAAAAAAAAGACACTTTTCCGATGCATCTTCCCGCTCGAAACAATAGAGCCAAGTCTACGGTATTTTCGATACGACAGATTTTTATCCGTACGAAATGCCGTTGAAGTTTGCACCGTTGGAATTCAACGATTTTTCCCTATTGAGTCATTTTTATTATTATTTCGAAGCATTTTTATTGCAACTTTAAGTCGTAAAAAGGCTATCAAAATACGTAAATACGTTCGAATGATTTTCATAGCATAAATCGACCGATTAGAAATTTTATCAATGAAGAATAATTCATTTTCGTTTCGTTCCAACGATGCAAACTTCAATACCATCGTACGAATATACTGAGCGACGTGTAGTGGGAGAAATTTTCTCCAATTTTTTTTTTTTCACACCTTCACGATATGATAATTGCGATTTAGTTTATTGGAATGAAATATCTTGGTTTTCGTTTAATAGAAATACGGAGGCGAATTAAAAATACTTCGATTTTAAATTACATGTAACAATAATAATTTTGTGTGTGTGTGTGTGTGTGTGTGTGTGTTATTTTAAAACGAAGTATATTTAATTACGATGCTGAAGTTTGCATCGTCGGGATGCAACGAAAATTCTTCTTGATTTTCTTAATTTATTTATTTTTTATGATTATCGAAAATCTTTTTGTAGGTTTTGTTTATAGACTTTTAATAAGTATCCTTGAAACAGTTTCGGTAATATGTGTAGTCTAAAGGCACTGAAAAAAAACGGCAGTAAAAAGGAAGTATATTTTCGTTGCGGTAGAACGATGCAAACTTCAATATCATATTTAATTCATCTTCGATTTTTGTACACACGTACGTTTACAAGTATAATAATAAATGGAAAATAAAAATAAAGGTTATTCATATTATCTTGTTAGCCAA
>CAUJKO010000188.1:0-14384 GCA_963210295.1 Ophion ellenae | reverse complement strand
AATTACCCATATATATATATATATATATATATATATATATATATATATATATATATATATATATATATATATATATATATATATATATATATATATATAAGGTTAAGTTTGAAAAATCTATAGCATGTTATTCGATAAACCTCTTTAATTATCACAATGATATTAACTAATTCATATACTTTATGACATACAACGAATAATTATAAGAATTCATTTGGTCTCTTATGCCATATCTGCGACGAAGATGTTACAAGCACTCGGTGGCATAGGTGCAGCGTGCGTAGCTTTAGGTAGGTAAATACTAAAAATAGAAATATTAAATTAATAGAAAAAATTAATAGAAAAGAAGAAATATTTTCTTCGAACAAAAACATTTCAGCAGGCCAGGGAATGACGAATTATGATACAAAATCATTGTAGTGGAACTCTACATTAAGTGGTTCATTGCATTTTGGATTTTTGGATTTACGGTGTATGTTATAAGCAAATAAAGATTTATTCGAATCGAATCTTTATTTATTCAATTTAAATATATTTAATATTCAAAAAGAATAGCTAATACAAATAAGATCATTGTCGGCCGTGAGATGTGGAAAAGCATATTGGATTTAAAAAGGTTCTATGCGAATGAAATATTTCTTTCTGATCAGGCAACCTGATAGGGGCCTAATCAGGCAACCTGATCGGGCCCTGATTTGGGCCTAATCAGGCAACCTGATCGGGCCCTGATTTGGACCTAATCAGGCAACCGGATCGGGCCCTGATTTGGGCCTAATCAGGCAACCTGATCGGGCCCAAATCAGGGCTCCGTCAAAATTTCTACGCGGGGAAGCCAATGGAAAAGTGACGAGCCCCATAAGAATGCGTGCGTTTCCACCGCCACGCAGATGAAGGGCTCAATATATCGCGTTGGGAAGAGTGCGGGGGGGGCACTCCGCGAGAAAAGTATCGGCGGTGCGGGACCAAGGCGATATTGAGTTCGCGCGAGAGGGAGGAGGGCCGAGCGGCCGAAGGGATGAGGGGCTTAGGGGAAGAGAAACGGGGGAGGGTTTACACGGTCGCCATTAACATATCCGCGGGCTGATAAGACTTTCTCGGAACCGATACCGCCACAGTACTCCACACCGGTGCAATCGAGTTCTCCCGGCTATACATGTATATAGAGCGAAATAACATTTCGAGCCCATTCTATCGCCATAACGTTGGCTATCGGCACATCCGGCTGCTTCGAGGACGGTCGATACAATTTTTTTTTCAAACTCGCTGTTCATTTTGGGGACGGGAACGTCCTCGTAGTCGAATGTCTTCGAAATCGTCCTTTTTCAAATGCACGTGTATACATGGGTATATCGTGAGGCGAGAGGGCGAGGGGGGGGGGGGGGGGGGGGGGGGGGGTAAGCAGCGTACTGTTGAGCGAAAAAAGCGACGGTCTGAAAATCGCCCGAGCGAGGTTTTATGTAAGCCGCAGTCCGCGGGACTTTCTCTCTTTCGTTTCTGTCGTTCGTGAACCGCGCGCGCGAACATTATTGTTCCGCGATCCCCAAGACACGACGGCTTTCGCAGACGCTTTACCGTAGAGATAAAGGGGCATTCGCGCCACAACTCGTAGCTCCTAAAACGCTCCGGGTCTATGCAACGTTCACGTAACAACTTGCAGGAGTATCTTGACGTCTATGTACATAAATACATGTATACGATACGTGTATACAGGGTGACACGCTGCCAAAAAATATTCAATTTGGATAGGATCTATTCAAATCAAATACCGTAAAACGGGGTTAAATTGACATTGAGGCGATACCCCCACTTGTAGCGCAAAAAAAAGGCCTTTTTCGTGAATTTTTTTAAAGAAAACTACAAAACTTTTTTAATCGATCAATATACCATCTTAAAGAACACATCTTGAAGAACTTTCAGTAATTTTTTTATTGAAAGATATTACATTGTTTAGTGGCAAATGGCCGTCAATGAAATAATGTTTTTATATACACGGTTTGCGGTGACCAACATTGCGGCGAAGTGGATCATCTGAAAGAAAAATGCGGATGGATTTAGTCAAATATAAGTATAAACTAGTCTTTAATCGAAGGATTTTAAAAAATATTCATTTTTCACAAAATGGCGGACAGTCAAAGTCAATGGTTCGATTTTAACGAAAAAAAACGGCCGTTTTTTTGGGTATAAAACGGCCATTTTTTTTCGAAAAAAAAAAATCGAACGATTAAAGACTACATTTTTATGTATTAAATAAGCCTGCAAAATTTCAAGAAGATCGGTTCATTAGTGTTCGAGTAATCTTGGTCACCGACTTCAGAAATGCCATTTTGAGAAAAACGCGTTTAAAGTTTCTCTTTCAACGCTCTTTCAACGCGGATTCTTCTCTTTCAACGCTCATATCTCAGTTAATTTTGTTCGGATCGACTTGAAATTTTCAGGATATATACTCAGATACTTATACTTCAAAAAAATGCAATAAAAAAAATCGATTTTTTCAAAATCGCAAGTGGGGGTAACCCCTTAATCGAAAACTTTTCATTTTATGAGCAGTCTATGAGCAGTTATAACGAAATTTTTCACTGAAAATTCATTTCTTAAGTTCAAATACCTACAACTTTTGAATAAAACAATATTTTTTAAATTCCGTACGTATTTATCCAGATATTCTAATATAGATTCACGAGACTTTTGTTTTTTGTTCTAGGTAAAAAATTGTAGATCCTAAATGTCACGCCGCGGAGCGCCTAAAAAAAAGATAACAAAAGAAAGTATTAGTAGTTGGCCATTTTTTACAGCGAAAAAAGAATTCTAACAGCTTGATATTCATACTAAATAGATGTGTAATTAATGTTAGGAGTGAATCACTTTTTCATACGAAGAAAAATTGTTAAATCCGCACATGATTTCATAACCGTTACTGTGGCCTAAGGCCTTAACAGAGCTACTTTAACTAATTTTTTAAAACTTTTTTTCTACTGTTGCTCAAATTTGTTGTTCAAGTTTATTATAATGTTGCTGGAGTTGATTGTAATGTTGCTGAAGTTGATTTTGATCTCAATGATAATTATTAGACTGATGAAGTGCCTATAATAGCACCCTAGGTACTTGATATTTTTATGTAAAATGTCTCCTTAAGGCCGTGTATGCACTTGTAATGGTCGGAAAAATGGAAAAATGTTTGATTGCAGATTCTTTAAGTACAATATCTCAAGAATATTCTCACCAAATTTCTTCTCCACACTATGTCAAATTTTTTTTATTGTAATTTTTCGTGTGTAGCGGCTATTCTTAAGAGGGGAAGGTATTTTTTCGGCGTTTTTTTTAAATTTTGCCATATGAATGCTTCATGGGCCTGGCAGCAATGATACTGTGTAAATATATGAAAAAACACTCGTTGATTGATGTTTAATTTTTGATTTTCTAGTGTAGAAATATTTGAAACTTTTAAACGTGTTTTTCTCACACTCAGCATTTTCAAAGTCGGTGAACTCTCTAGCTCAAAATCTACTACACCAATCCTTTTGGAATTTTACACACTCTTTCCACACAAAAATCTTTCTAAATTACGCGATAACACTGTCGAGTTTCTTCATTTTTTATAATTTTAATTTGTTTAACAATAACAAAATTTCCGAATTTTTAAATGAAAGATCGCGTTTTTGACTTTTAAGTGTAACTAAAAAATAAAAAATAAATTTAAAGAACCCGACAGCGTTACCTTAAGGAACTTAGCATCTAATCAAATCTTTTTGTTTTTTATTTTTATTTTAGATGATCCAGTGATGAGTTATGCATACTTATTCATGAAAATTTTACAGAATATTCTTTAAATGTCCTTTTATTATATACTAATTACATAAATGAATATATATTAACTGTGTCGTCAAAAAAAATTATGGTAAATGTGCTATTTTATAGCGAATTCACCCCCCCCCCCCCCCTCAAGGGGTCCTCTCACTTTAGGCGCTAGAAAAGGCTATTTTCATGCATTTTTGTATAGGTTTAAATTATAGATATTGATGTTCAAGTTGTTACATTTAATAAATACATTTTCGAACGACATACAATTTTTTTTGTCTATTTATGTAACCCAAACAAATTTTAGACGCGTTTTTCTCGAAACAACGTTTTACGACTACTTGTTCATAAAATCTTCGAGTTGACTGAACCGATCCTTATGAAATTTTAACCACGTATTCTTTACCACTATAGCTATAGCGCATATCAAGATTTTTTTTAAATTTTGATATTTACTATTTTTTCAAAAAACTGTGAATGGGTCGTGGACGTAATAAAGTCATTTGGAGATCAGTTAGGTTTCGTTGTATAATTACGTATACTTCCCCCCGTTACATGCGTTACGACTCTTCAGTAGTCCGTTAACGACTAACATCTTCTCTCTCATTTCATACGTCGAACGACGTATTCGTCAGATTTCGTACACCACTTATGTATCGATACGCACATAGATATTTCTCGTCTCACACGTGCTTTTCAAGCACACCTTGATTAGCTCCCGAAATATTTTGAATCAAATCCGGCTCTAGCACCTCAACATTTCTGGAAAACCATCTTCTTGGGCGAAATGGCAGTTTTTAGGCACAAGAATAAATAAATTTCAAATAAAAATATAATTTGACGTACTGTGGAAAAGTCCGGCTTTGTTCGCCAGCTCCTCATATGTATATAAAATCGCGATAATGCTACGAGGCGCCATCCATGCACGTTGGGTTCGCGCATGTACTTCAACGCGTATATACCGTCGACTAGTCACCCTCAGCCGGAAGTTTATCTGCCCGTCGCGTGGACGGGTAAGGAAAAGTGAGCGGTTCGCCTTTTATTTTTTCTCTCGCACGCCGTTCTTCAAAGTTGGACGCAGCGTGGATAAGTGAAACACAGTGCAGTGGCAAACACGCGGAGTCTTTTTTTTCTTTCCTTTTTGCAAGATTCGAAATCGACTCATTGCCGTTAGTTGTGAGGTTGCGATCCTTTGCCACAAAATGAAGACACCAGTGTACTAGAAAATAAGTGTCTTTTCTTTTTGGTTGAAATATGTTTATTCCTCACTGGTGGCATTCGCGATGCAAGTGCAAAAAACAAAACCCCAAGGATAATTAGGCGAGAAGGACATTTGTGCAGCTGCGAGGTGTGGTAGGAATATTTTAGGGAACCTACGGCGAAATTATCGGAGGCCATGGTCTCTTGCAATTCGTTTCCTTTTTCAGCGGTCGAACGCATCCTGGAGAGATAACCTGTCGATGAGGACGCATTCAAGGCTTCCATTCGACGGGGGGGGTGAGGGGAGGGAGGAAGGGGGAGAGAGAGAGAGAGAGAGAGAGAGAGAGAGAGAGAGAGAGAGAGAGAGAGAGAGAGAGAGAGAGAGAGAGAGAGAGAGAGAGAGAGAGAGAGAGAGAGAGAGAGAGAGAGAGAGAGAGGAGGATAAAAGATACAGATGCCAATACCCCGCAGTGTAACACAGAATGAGCAGCTTCATCTTGCGAAAGAGGCGCTATGCAAATAGGATCCTGATCTTGACGGTGACCAACACGCGACGTACAGGCCCAGCCATAACACGAACTCACTAAGGCTTTCCCCTCTCTCTCTCACTCGCCCCTTCGGAGAGTCCTCCGCTGATCCGCTTCAATTTTCGTTCCGTCACGTCAACTTAGCCCACCTCCTCTGTCTGATGGCTGGGCCGCCGCCCTTTTGGTCCTCCGGGCAGTTCGTTCCCGGGGGAAGTTTTTGCGTGTTACAAAGGGCGGCGCAATGGGCAAAGGACGTGTCGCTCGTAACGCTGTGCTGCGATTCGAATGAGGTGTTGCCTCTTTCGGAGATGGATGCAGGCGCAATGAAGATCCAGCTGCATTGGAGGTTCGTCATGCGTCATTGGCTGGTGGTTCTCCAGCTCGAGGTAGCGTAACGTTGAGCCAGCAAAGGTTAAGCAGCAGATATGCTAATGTTGCAACGGATGGTGGGAGAGAGGGCGAAAGCATGATCGTGACACCGGGTTTGCTGCTAAGTGAGAGCTCAAGTCCGCGAACCTTCTTCCTCGTCTTTTTCTTGGTCTGCTTCACATCGGGTAGCGACTCCCTGTTGGGCCCTTGCAACGTGGCAACTTCTCTCATCGCGCCCTCCGATACGGACATTTTGTGTATTGGCTCTCGCTGGAGTTTGATATCCAGATGGAGAGAGAGCGAAGAGTTTATTCCATGCTCACACATACAGTGCTCGGAGGGGCCTCTATTCGTGCCGCACAGGCCTTCATAGCAATCTACTCATGGCGTACGGCAAGCTCTGGTTGCGAGAAGGACGAGGATGCTTGCCGGCAGTCTCTCTCTCGTACACAGCTGTACATCCGTACAGCTTTCTCGCTCCTGTTCTCTCGCGATCGCAGTTCGTTTCGTTCGATAATCGAGCTTGCTGTTCCCACATGCCGTTCTATCTTCGTTTCTTGCATACGGGCATTCGTGTGTGTGTATGGGTGCTTGTGCATTGCGGTCGTCGCTTATGCTCGCCTGGAACACTTGGGTGGGTTTTTCGAAGTGATCGTTTTCTCATCGCTTACTCCACATGGAGATATATAGGGCCCGTCTCGGTTGACTCGGTCCCTTGTTCAAACAGTGGCAATGAGGCGAGTCCATTGCTCGTAATACACTCGATCTTTCCCGAGGGATCTTATTCTCTCCCCTTCTCGTCTCTGCCTCGCTCTTCCTCGTGTGCTCTATGCATATGTACCTTATACTCTCGATGTACGTACACGGTAATGTCTCTCTTTCCGCACGCTCGAGATACATACGTGCGCGGACGATCGGGAGAACACAACCGGCCAAGAGCCGCAGAGGGAGAGAGGAGAAGCGAATTTTTGCATGAATAATGCACAGGAGGCTTGAGCGCGATCAGTGCGGTGCTTCTCGGAAGGGCACTCGGATGGACGCCGAGCGTTGGAGACAGGCCTTGGGAATGAATGAGAAGGGAATTGGAGCCGTTGATGTACGCGAGCGTACCAACTAATCGCGGCTGTTCGATCGTTCAATTAACGGAGTCAAACTTTGCACCAAAATTGATACCTATCGGGGCCTGAATCCAAGCGAGATTCGATGTACGGCCGATAGGAACGGAAGACATACCGGCTTTCATCGTTCAGTTGACAGCTTGCATCACGGTTGATGCAGCAACAGGCAAAGTAGTGTGGCCAAATGGGGCTTCAAAAAGGCCCCGCGAACATTTTGGCTACAATGCTATTTTTTTTTTCATTTTGTAGGGGGCCACGAGTGTTAAACTCGGTTTCCGGGACGGTAAGGGTGTTAGACCGGCTGCCATCTTGAAGTTAAGGGTGAATTAGTTTTTTTAAATTTATCTCCATTACCGCGAGGCAGACAAAAAATTTGTAGAGAGCTTTTTTGTAGTTGATACAATTATCCACAACTTTTTCTCATAACTTTTTGTGCTAATGTCAATAATAAAGAAGTTATAAACGAATAAAGATGAACAATTAGGGGTTAAAAAAACGTTGAGGCAAGAAATTGTTAGTTATTTTCATTTCTAACAGTAGTTTCTTTTTTTATTATATTGTTAAGTTTTTCAATGATTATTTCGAAATTATCAATCATCATCACGCTCAAATTTCATTCGTTTTGGTTAAATAAAATTTATCCCCATAACCGTGAGGCCGACAAAAATTTTGTCGAGAGCTTTTTTGTAGATGATACAATTCTCCATGATTTTTATCAATAACTTTTTGCACTGATGTTAATAATAAAAAAAGTTATAAACAAAAAAAGATGAAAAATGAGAGGTTAAGAAAGTTTGAGGCAAGATTATTAATCAATTAAAAATCTGACAATAAAAGTGTTTCTTCCTTTTGTTATACAGCATTTCGTTATAAACAATTTGACCTATTTCATTTTTTATTCAGTTTGTTTTTTTCTTGATCATTATGGTTATTTAATTATATTCTTTCTTCTTCGTTTAATTTAAACGGAATAAATTCGAATTCCTTCCTTCTTTTATTTATTCATAAAAGTAAATAATAACAATTTTTAATTTAGAAATTCAGAATCTTTTTTTGGTTATAACTTTTTCATTATTAATATTAGCGGAAAAAATTATTGATAACAGTTATGGAGATAAATTTTAAAAACCCGGCACTTCAAAACGTATGAGATTTGTGAGTGATGATTGATAATTTCGAAATAATCATTGAAAAACTCAACAATATAATAAAAAAAGAAACTACTGCTCAAAATAAAATTATTTACAATTTTTGTTAATACCGTCGTAACCTACTCACCTTCCACAACCTCCCTTCACAACGCCGAAAAATCAATAAAAACAAACAGAATAAAAAATGGAATAAATAAAATTGCTTATAACAAAATTCTCTATAAAAAAGGTGAGAAGCATTTTTATTGTCAGATTTCAAATTAATTAATAATCTTGCCTCGAAGTTTTTTATCCCCTAATCGTTCATCTTTGTCTGTTTATAACTTTTTTATTATTGACATTAGCGCAAAATGTTATAGGAAAAAGTTATGGATAATTGTATCAACTACAAAAAAGCTCTCGACAAATTTTTTGTCGGCCTCACGTTTACGGAGATAAATAAAAAAAACGAATCACACCCTTCATTTCAAGATGGCGGCTGTACCTCCCTTAACGTCCCGGAAACTGAGTTTCACGCTCATGGCCGACCCCCTCCACAAAATGAGAAAAAAAATAGCGTTCTACCCAAAATGTTCAGCAAAATCACCATTTGACCGTACTAAAGTGGAATCCAGGACACTTTGGGTAGGTTAAAACTCCACGAAGAATGTGATCGGCAGAATGAATGTCGTCATTCTGCCACGGCAATCGCTCCAAGCTGATCAAGCTGGAGGAATCAGGTCTGGAGGCTGCTGAAGACACCCAGGCGAATGACGACATTCATTCCTGGATGGTCAGACGGTCCAGCTCGATCGTCCATTGATCCTCAATACGATCTCTGCGTGGGCGGCTCACCCGGACTCGAAAATCCTTCCTCTCCTCCAACTGCCATCCGAACCGTTGGCAACCTTTTTGGATGAAGGAACGTCGAGAAAACGAGACACCTGGTCAGCCTCTGCGATCTGTCCACCTTTAATCTCCCTCTTCTTGGGACACTGACGAGGACGACTGCACGAGGAGGCAGACTACTCTGGATCGGACGCAGACAGCGTTCGTTGACTTCCCTTCCACTAATCTTCGGCACTTCGCGCCACACGGCCATCCTGATGACGCGATTAGACGTTCACCGCGTACACACGCACACCACGGATCCTCGTATCAATGGGAGCTTTAGAATTCAGAGATTGTAGCATGTCTCAGACGCCCGAAATCTTTGGGTGTGTTTTTTTTTTCACTCCTTCGCATCCTAAGCCTCTCTTTGATCCCTCAGATTCTCGTGAAACGAGACATTTCTGATTTTTATGTCATATGCCGAGAGAGAGGGAAAGATAAAACTCCAGATTTGACCATTTCAAATGGCCCGTATCGTCACACAAGACGTCATCTCGATTTTCTATCTGATTTTTTTTTCTTCCACTCTATTTTTCCCATCGCAGGAATGCAGCAATGTACGTGTGACGTGTCGGGTCGAGTTCGACTGGTCGATGTTGAGAGTCCGAGAGTGAGTCGTTTCACGAGGGTATGTGGTAGTCACGAAAGGGCACCTTAATTCGATCGCCGTAACACGTTTGACAGGATCGTGAAAGTGTAACTGGAGCTTAACAAAAGCATATGCATATACATACATACGTTTATATATATATTAGGGTGATTCGTTTCAGGGTAACTTTTTTTTCTGACCCATCGTGCCCTAAAATCTTTAGTCGGTACCCAAAAACGAAGTTTCGTGAAAGGGGGGTGTTGTCAAAAAATATTTAGAGGTCGCGAATCAAAATTGAAGGTTTCCCATCTGATTAACATTGAAAAAAATGTTTTTCTCATTATTAGTGTTACCATTCCGCGAATTTTGATATCGCGATATTTTCCAAGTGGGTTCTCATAGGAAATATGATACTTTACAATAAAGTTCATTGAGCCAAGTCCGTAAATTCAACCGTTTCAGCGGTATCATTATTTCAAGTGAATGTTGTATGAAAATATCTATTCAAACGGCTGTAACGCCTAAGCTATTAGATATATCGAAAAAAATTCAAATGAGAACTATATAGAGAAAGTAATTTTCTACAAAAAAGTCTTATAAGCCGAGCCCGTAAATTCAACTCTTTCTCAGCTATAGGTGGATGAAGTAAAATAAATAGATTTTTTTTGTTTAAAAAAATATCTATTTATTTTACTTCATCCACCTATCGCTGAGAAAGAGTTGAATTTTCGGGCTCGGCTTATAAGACTTTTTTGTAGAAAATTACTTTCTCTATATAGTTCTCATTTGAATTTTTTTCGATATATCTAATAGCTTAGGCGTTACAGCCGTTTGAATAGATATTTTGCACAATATTCACTTGAAATAATGATGCCGCTGAAACGGTTGAATTTACAGCCATGGCTCAATGAACTTTATTGTGGAGTATCATATTTCCTATGAGAACCCACTTGGAAAATATCGCGATATCAAAATTCGCGGAATGGTAACACTAATAATGAGAAAAACATTTTTTTCAATGTTAATCAAATGGGAAACCTTCAATTTTGATTCGCGACCTCTAAATATTTTTTGACAACACCCCCCTTTCACGAAAGTTCGTTATTGGGTACCAACTAAAGGTTTTCGGGCACGATGGGTAAAAAAAAAGTGGCCCTGAAACGAATCACCCTAATATATATATATATATATATATATATATATATATATATATATATATGTACGTATGTATATATAGAACTGGAAGGTTAGCTACCAGCAGATCCGGCGGTGTCGTGGACTGTCTGTAAATTTTTTCAATCGAGTTTTTGGAGACAGTATGGTCCTTGAAATAACCGCGATAAAAATAAACTTAAATTTATGTAAAGGTAATTTAAAAAAAATGGTGTCATGTATTTCGAGTTGAATGTCTTTCAAATCATCTTTCCTGATACATCTGGGATGTGTATAGGCAAGTCCCAACCGGCACTGACGGAGGGGCGGTCGAGGTTCAGCTTCGGCGGTACTTGAGTTAAGGGGCTATACCAGTGTGGACCCAAAAATCTTGGGTAATTTTCAGGAATTTTTTGGAAGAAAAGTACAAAATTGAAAGTATCGGAAAAATAAGAATATATTTGGCTATGTTTGACCTATAATACATAATTTTTTCATAGAAAAATATTGAGATTAAGCGCCTTATGCGCTGCCTTCGGAGGCGCCAAAAAAAAAGTTCGTCCACTGCTGACATGATTCCGGCCCATTGAGTAGCTGAAACCGAAAAAGGAAAAAAATGTCGTTAAACTGGAAGGTATTTCCTGTACAATGACGTAGGATTTTCGAAAAATATCAAAATCTAACAAAATGGCGTAGTTATGAAAAAAGTATGTTTTCTTGTCTATAAAATGGTCGTTTTTTTCAATGCCAAATCGTCAATTTTCATCCAATCAAAAATATCCTACGTCATTGTAGAGTAAATATATTCAAGAGTATTCGGTTCAAATTTCAAGTCAATCGGATAATTGCTCTTCGTGTTGTAATGTCAGCAAATTTGAAAAATCTCAGTTCGAGAAAAACGCGTTTAAAGATTTAACTATCGATTTTTGCAAGATAAAATGATATTGATATAAATGATATAAATGATGATATTCTTGAAAGTATAAACTGTCGAAAAAGGCAAAAAAAATTGATTTTTTGAAAGTGTCACAGTGGAGTTTAGCCGTCGGAGGTGAAGTACGAGGGGAGCACCCTATTCTTATAGGAGCCGATTGACTGTTACCAACTGTTAGCTTTCAGATAATCGTCATGTCAAATGTACGTTTTCGAACTATTTTTCCACATCTATCTGTAAAAATATGCATTTTCCAACCTTCGATGATTACATTGAGTATTTTCATTACTTTGTATAATTATTTTCTTCTCGTTCAATTAACACGAAACGAATTGGCAACGTCGTAAATCGTCGTATATCATAATGCCCAAGTTGGCAGAAGTGTCGCGAAGTTAGCGACATATGCGCCCCGTTCGTCACCTTCATATCGGCCCAAGGAGCTGTCAAAAATGAATATCGGCCCGAGTAAAAAAAATTCCGCTGGAAAGAAAAGTGTGTACTAAAGCTGTCTATAATCTTGAAAAAATCAAAAACTAATAATTTTCCGAAATTCTAAAAAAAAATGTATGTATGAAGAAAAATCCGCGTTATTTTGTCTTTACCTAGAAATGTCTAGAAATGTATAATTTCTGAACATAGTTATCGAATTAATATTAAGTAATTGATACTAATTAAGAGAAGAAGTACAAATAATATTCGTTGTTAATTATCCTGACCGAGTAGTTTGAGGTTTCCGGGCATAATTACCGAATACCGATAAGATAGGTAGCATTTATGCCGTCTACGACGTTGCCATGATTGCACAGTCTAATATTTAGTGTGCTTGATTTTCGCACAAATTCGCTATCAAAAACATTAATAATTTTATAACGGTACTGTGAATCCTCAGTTTCACGGTACCAAGGGTTAGTCCGATAATTAGTCGAACCGTACGTATTTTTTCCGCCCCGTGGTAACATTCACTTAGCAGATATTAAGAATGTACTGAAAAATGATTGGGAGTTTTCCATAAGTGTAGTGTAATTAGCCCACGAAATACGTCGAGTGGGCGATTTTTTTTTTCTAAAAAATGGTACTGTGAGTCGAATTCATACTGCACAGGATGATCAGCAAAGAGGTGATAACGGCCCAGAAAAAAAAATCAGCTCGGTGGTAACATGTTGACTTAACCCCATAACAACGTTAAGGCCTTAGACCACTCTAAAGGCCGAAAAAATAGGCTTTTTGGGGATATTTTTTCTCAAAAAAGCTACAAAATAAATCGAGATTATAAAAAAGGGTGTTTATCATACATATCAGTGACTGTATCGAATAATTTTTTTGAAGCGGTTAATTTCAAAATGGCGTCTGTGCAGCGTTTATCTCAAAACTGCATTTTTTAAGTTGGCCGTAAACCTAACTCAGACAACTTTCAACCGATTCTCTTGACATGTTGAATATATCTTGAAAAATACATTGTCTATGGAAGTACGTAGGCTTTTTTTATATTGCATAGTTTATTTGTTATTAACAATTATCTGGCGTTTTTTGAGGCAAATTTTTGGAGAGTGAAATATTTCCTCAGATAATCCCCAAAAAGCCTATTTTTTCGGTCTCTGGAGTGGCCTAACCCCTTAAGACTCGATACCTCAAGGTAGACTTACGAGTACAGATCGACCCTCAACTGAGGGCATAAATCTCCTATAAAACGATAATGTGGGCCAGTGGCACACGCATGTTTTTTCAAAACCTCTTGTGCCAAATGTACGTTTCGGCGCCCACCTATAACGACTGCGACGAAAAAAGGCCGGCACACGGGGATATTTCGTGAGTGACCTTTTGATCGAGACTTCGATCTATTTCTCAGATGTCACGAAAGTATATCTCGTGGTGTGTCTGAAAAAATTAGCTACGCGAGAATGAAAGAGGCGAGGTAGAGACGGGAAAAAGAATATAGGTGGATGAAGAGGCAAAGGGACAAAAGCGTTAAGGGGTTAACCCCACTTGCGATTTTGAAAAAATCGATATTTTTTATTGCATTTTTTTAAAGTATAAGTATCTGAGAATATGTCCTGAAAATTTCAAGTCGATCCGAACAAAATTGACTGAGATATGAGCGTTGAAAGAGAAGAATCCGCGTTGAAAGAGCGTTGAAAGAGAAACTTTAAACACGTTTTTCTCAAAATGGCATTTCTGAAGACGGTGACCAAGATTACTCGAACACTAATGAACCGATCTTCTTGAAATTTTGCAGGCTTATTTAATACA
Organism: Ophion ellenae; assembly: GCA_963210295.1. Taxonomy (NCBI): domain Eukaryota; kingdom Metazoa; phylum Arthropoda; class Insecta; order Hymenoptera; family Ichneumonidae; genus Ophion; species Ophion ellenae. The sequence goes on along the minus strand of CAUJKO010000188.1, from coordinate 432 downwards.
TAAAAATGTAGTCTTTGATCGTTCGATTTTTTTTTTTTCGAAAAAAAATGGCCGTTTTATAGCCAAAAAACGGCCGTTTTTTTTCGTTAAAATCGAACCATAACTTGACTGTCGCCATTTTGTGAAAAATGAATATTTTTTAAAATCCTTCGATTAAAGACTAGTTTATACTTATATTTGACTAAATCATCCGCATTTTTTTTTCAGATGATCCACTTCGCCGCAATGTTGGTCACCGCAAACCGTGTATATAAAAACATTATTTCATTGACGCCATTTGCCACTAAACAATGTAATATTTTTCAATAAAAAAATTACTGAAAGTTCTTCAAGATGTGTTCTTTAAGATGGTATATTGATCGATTAAAAAAGTTTTGTAGATTTCTTTAAAAAAATTCATGAAAAAGGCTTTTTTTGCGACTACAACGGGGG
>CAUJKO010000187.1:0-22860 GCA_963210295.1 Ophion ellenae | reverse complement strand
CCTACGTCCCGAACAGGTGATCTGAAGCAAAAAAATCGAACATATTTTTACTTTGTACAATATTGTGTAAAAGTTGACCTAGAATCAAGAAGAATAATTGAAAAATAAAAAAATAGTGAGCAAAAAACTGCGATAACTTTTGGGAAAAAATACAAAGTTCCTTCCGATCGCTCACTATTTTTTTTTGTCAATTTTTCTTCTTGATTCTAGGTCAACTTATACACAATATTGTACAAAGTAAAAATATGTTTGATTTTTTTGCTTCCGATCACTTGTCCGGGACTTAGGACTTCCGCAAGCGAAGAATCTCATCGCACGCGCATGGACATACGTGGCTCCTCCCACTCCCACCATCATGTTTTGTCAAACTTACAAAAATATTTTGATCTTCAATAAAGACCGCTTAGTCAACATACCAAATATCAACATTCTATATTTAATACTTTTCGCATGAAAAATTGGTGAAAATGCGAACATTTTTTGGCCCAGCAAGGCAGAACCTTCCCTTAAGGAGAGATATACCTAGATCGACCTAGATGGCCGAGGTCGAGGATTTAGAAGCTATGAACATTCCGTCGACCGTAGAAGACCTACACTATGGGCCTTGTATCGATGATTCCATGTAAGTTGACAAATTTCATGATTTATTCATTTCCAAACTTTCAAACGCGTTTTTCTCAAAACCACACTTTTCAAATCGGTACCCAAAATTTCTCGAAAACCAATGAACCGATTGCCTTGAGGCTTTTTGTGGTTATTCTATACACCATTAACTAGTACTTGTCATAGGATTTTTTTTCCGTTACTTAGTTTTTGTTTTATAGGCAAAATAATAACTAATTTTTGGCACAAAAATCACTATTTATGTTCAAACGTCCGCCATTTTGTCATAAGTAGATATTTTCAAAATCGGCTATGACAAGTACTAGATTATAGTATCTAATTTAATAATCTTTTGGTTTTTTTCAGATGATTTTTGAAGAAACGCCAGTGGGTACCGTATACGCAGATTTTTTTACGACGCTCCAAGGATCATACAATATCCTTGTATATTTTTGATATTTTTAAATAAAGAAAATTAAACATATTTTTGAATGTATATACTTTTAGATAATTAAAACTCCAATCTGAAATTTCAAATAGTTCTCCTTGAAAAAATTCACAAAAATGAGTTTTTTTTCCGGCTCCTACGTGTACATCTCCCCTTAATAACAAGGACTTCAGCATGCTGTTTTTTAAGAGAAAAATAAGGTTTTCTTTGGAGAAGCTGTCATTTTTCGTATTTTTCGAAATTTCAAAAAGTGGATCGTAAACCGATAGCGGGTGAGATATACTGGGCGAAAAAAAATTTGTTTTCGTTTCATATTGCATTCGAATCTGGTAGAGATCCCGCCGTTTCGGGCCTCGCCGCTGGAGGGCTGAAACGCCAACTGCAGCACAGCGAGCACGTTGAAAGATTTTCTTCCGAAAAAATTACATTGTAACCACAAACATGTGTACAACATGCTGGGAAAAAATTAATTCACTCCAACCAATGTGTGACTAGAGAAAAATTTGTCATTCTGACCCTTCAAATTGGGCTTCCAGAGAGAGACAGCCCGTTAACATCCGAAATGTAAGTGTGCGTGTGTGTGTGTGGGTGACAGTTTGTTTTAATCCAAGCAAGGATTAGGTTCCTGCGGCTCAACATGTCCGTTATGTTATATTTTTGAAAACATGTTCGTCTTAACGAAGCTCTTTTGAATTTTGGACGGTTTTTCTTTCTTTCATACGTCCCCTTTGAATCCAAAAAGTTTCACTGTACTCAATACTTGGTCGGAGCAGTATTTTTTTAGATGAATCAGGTGTAAGATTAAAATGGAACACCCGGTATATTGCACGCTTAATACCGATATCAAGCGCTTTAGGATCGCTGCGAAATAAACGGCATCAGGGCCAGCGGAATTCAACGGACTTCGTTTTGCTTTTGCATTCGAAGGTACAGCAGCTTGACATCGGGATGAAATTGAAATACTGACGTTTTTTTCTCGGTAGGTCGAAATTAAGATTAAAATCAATCAGAAATCGGATCCAAAAGGAACGAATGCAATAGCTTGGAATAATAAGATCAGATCCAACAGGATGAAATGAGGAGTCGGCGAACAAAACCGGACTTATCAAAACTAGGCAAACATTTTTTTTTTTTCGTCTTTTCAAGCACACTTTTATTCGCTCCCGAAATATTTTGAATCAAATCTGGCTCCAAAAATGTCAAAGTCCATTGAAATCTATATTTTTAAACGAAAAAGCAGTTTTATACTAACAGACATAGTATTTACAACAAATGCCCGTGGCAAAAGAAGGGATAGTAAAATTCGTTATAGTTTATTGACACCGCAGTCATAAAATGGTTAACACCATTATAAGCAAAAAGTATAATTAAACATGCGATTTGGGCGGCGTGTTTGACTATCTATTATCCCCGAAATGATTATTCACTATTGTAAAAGGCCTGACAATATAGATATGGTTAATACAGTGCTATGAAAAATCGGCCTACAAATACTTATGTTGTATACTGTACGTTAGGTTTTCTTCAGTCAAAGTTCTACTATTCTTTTCAAGTATGCACGATTCATATTGTGAACATTACTGTTTATCGAGTATAATTTGTTAGAAGACCTTATGAAAAGTGACGATTCGAAAAAAGTTATAGTAAAGTTTACTTATGGCGAAGACGTAAATCATTTGCAGTTCGAGCAACCGCAGCTTATAGTTTTAAGAACTACGCATGTCTCGGAAACTGTTACATGGTATGTTTGTTGCATTGCAAAAATAGGATATCAGATCAACACTTCTTCTCGTAGTTCACCTTCTGTTCTTGTAGGACACCCATTACTATGCATTTAACAGGTTGTGTTTTTATGATATGGTATAAATCACTATTAGATGGTACAGAACTATTGCGAAGCGCCAAAAGTCCATTTGAACAGTGACTTATACTGTAAAACAAAAGATCTGTGCAAAGTTTGACCTCAATCACAGGTAACAGCTATTCGGAAGTGCAGCCGGAATTACTTTTGTCCCTTGTGCCATATCTGTGCTCATGATGCCAAAAGTACTCGGTAGCACAGTGGCAGCGTACGTAGGCGAGGCAGAAGCTAAGCACTTGGGTTCTAGCTTCGATTCCGATTAAGCGAGATATTTACTTCGAAATAAAGCATTACAGAAGGTTAGGAAATGGGGAATTATAATAAATAATCATCGAGGTAGAACTCTCAGTTGCGTATTTTATTTTATTTTCAACTTATGAAATATTCTATGCATTCAGTAGACGGGCATTTCACTATTAGAACCACTATTCACTATTAGAATCTTGGGGAAGTAAATTTTTAGGGGCAGTTCACTATTAGAATCTTGGGGAATCAAATTTTTGATAGTATCAGGAAACATCCATTTTATGAAAACCTACTATATTATATAGCATTGAAGAAAAAACGTATCTTTGTAAGATTGCTGGTTGCGGTTAACATAAGTGCATAATGCATTGAACTGCTAAAATATCGATAAGCAGTACTATACTTTTGGCAGTAACACCACTGCAAAAAAAATATTTGATTTAAATAGGATCTATTTAAGATTTCAGATATTTTTTATTTGTTTCAGCTATTCTTTTTAAATATTGAATATATCCAAATTGAATAAATAAAGATTCGATTCAACTGATTCTCTATTTCGCGTGCGGAAATTGAACTAGGGCTTTGGTCCGGCCCATATAGAATATCCCTAACTTTAATAGGGCCCTAATCGGGTGGCCTCACATGGGCCCTTAGTGGCCGGTCACACTTTGCTACTGAATGCCATTAAGGGGTTACCCCCACTTGCGATTTTGAAAAAATCGATTTTTTTTATTGCATTTTTTTGAAGTATAAGTATCTGAGAATATATCCTGAAAATTTCAAGTCCATCCGAACAAAATTGACTGAGATATGAGCGTTAAAAGAGAAGAATCCGCGTTGAAAGAGCGTTGAAAGAGAAACTTTAAACGCGTGTTTTCTCAGAATGGCATTTCCGAAGTCGGTGACCAAGATTACTCGAACATTAATAAACCGATCTTCTTGAAATTTTGCAGGCTTATTTAATACATAAAAATGTAGTCTTTAATCGTTCGATTTTTTTTTTCGAAAAAAAAATGGCCGTTTTATAGACAAAAAACGGCCGTTTTTTTTTCGTTAAAATCGAACCATTAACTTTGACTGCCCGCCATTTTGTGAAAAATGAATATTTTTAAAATCCTTCGATTAAAGACTAGTTTATACTTATATTTGACTAAATCCATCCGCATTTTTTTGTCAGATGATCCACTTCGCCGCAATGTTGGTCACCGCAAACCGTGTATATAAAAACATTATTTCATTGACGGCCATTTGCCACTAAACAATGTAATATTTTTCAATAAAAAAATTACTGAAAGTTCTTCAAGATGTGTTCTTTAAGATGGTATATTGATCGATTGAAAAAGTTTTGTAGTTTTCTTTTAAAAAATTCATGAAAAAGGCCTTTTTGCGCTACAAGTGGGGGTAACGCCTTAAAGGCAGAACCATGGTGTGCCCATAAGTTATTCCTGTCAATGGATATGCTCACGTGTGTGTAAATGTATGTGTTTCTGCGTGTATGTGTCCGTTTATATAAGGTCACGATACACTGCCAAATTTTTTAAATTTATTTAAATAGGATCTATTTAAATGAGATAGGTTTTTTCCTCGTCTCACGGCCTACTACGATCTTATTTGTTTCAAAGATATTTTTTTATTCGTTTCAGCTATTCTTTTTAAATATTAAATACATTCAAACCGAATAAATAAAAATTCCATTCAAATAAATCTTTATTTACTTACAATGTACACTGTAAATCTAAGTATACTATGTTCATAAAATATTTCATAAATCCAAAATGAAATTAAGCACTTAATCGAGAGTTTACCACAACGATTTTGTATCGTAATTCGTCATGCCCTGGCCTTTCGGAATGATTTTTTTCGAAGAAAATAATTCACCTATATCGGTATTGAACCTAGTACCTACCTACTCATAGCTACGCACGCTGCCCCTATGCTACCGAGTGCTTGTGACATCTTCGTCGCAGATATGGCATAAGAGACCAAATTGATTCCTATAATTATTTGCTGTATCACATAAACAATATCAATTGGTTAATATCATTGTGATATTAACTATGACAACGCGAAATAATTTTTCATATGGAAAGTATTCGGCGAAAATAGTCACCAAAAAAATGAAAAAAAAAAACCGAATGGGATTGTTCAAACATACGCGTTGGCGTCACTCCATGAGTGAATAGGCAATAAGAATAATATGTAATATTTTGAAGGATTTGTAAATGTAATATATAATCATTTTTAAGGCCCTCACGTTTTTATTCTATTTTTACCTATTATCGAATAATTGAGTGTAGTAATGAAAATACCACAAACGATTTAGTCCAAGCTATGTATACTGGTCCGTTTCCTATAATGCCCAAACCTGGCCCTCTTGTGGGTCATATAAGGGCCTTCCTCATAAATATAGGGCATCCCTCATAAAAATAGGGTCATATAAGGGCCTTCCTCATAATTATAGGGCATCCCTCATAAAAATAGGGGCCTTTAAGGGGTTATTTGAGGCTTTCCCTATCAGGGAAGCCTCAAATAACCCCTTAAAGGCCCCTATTTTTATGAGGGATGCCCTATCAATTTTCCGCACGGGATTGCTTACAATGTACAACGTAAATCTAAGTGTACCATATATATAAAATATTTCATAAATCCAAAATAAAATGAAATACTTAATTGAGTATGACAACGATTTTGTATCGTAATTCGTCATTTCCCGGCCTTTCGAGATGATTTCTATCGAAGAAAATATTTCGCCTATATGGGAATCGAACCTAGAACCTACCTACTCATAGCTATGCACGCTGCCCCCATGCTACCGAGTGCTTGTATCATCTTAGTCGCAGATATGGCTAGGAGACCAAATGAATTCCTATAATTATTTGCTGTATCGCATAAACTATATGAATTAGTTAATATCATGGTGATTATTAGAGAGTTTTATCGAATAACATGCTATATATTTTTCGAACATAATCTATATATATAATCTCCTCTCTCTCCACCCTCCCTATCCCCACACCTTTTTGATATGCGTGTTGCAATAAAGCCAGACCATTCAAACAAATAGAAAAATGGTTGACTCTACGAAAATTCTATCTAATTTAAATTTTAAAATATCAAATGAATCCATTCAGTGGCTTCAACTAAATTGTTTTTTGAGCAAATGAAACCGAATCACAGATTTATTAGGATCAAATAAAATATTTAGTTATTGGACGATATTGAATATATTTTTATTTGAATAAATACATATATTTGAAGTAAATCATTTCAATAATGGAATGCAATAGGAAAAATTCGATTCCACGAAAAATGTAGTTAATTCAAATAAACAAAAATCAAATAGAAGCGATTAGTTCATATCAATCGAATTTTTCTGTCGGTGTATGACTATAAAATATTATTGTCCCCTCAGGGAAACATAAAACATAGTTAAAATATGATTGAGAGCATCATAGCATTTCTCTCGGTATAAATTCAAGTTTAGGCACGGAAAAAAAAACAAAAAAAATTGACGTAGCACGGACAAGTCCAGTTTCGTTCGCCTGCTCCTCAACTACCGTTTTCGACACGGATATTGACCGCTCACGAGATCGCAACTGCATATATACTCAATGGCGAAATTATTTCGCCGGTTTTTTTTTTAATTAAATTCGGTGCCCATCCCCGTTCCCTGTCAAGGTGATAGACATCGACTAGCCTCGCTGGTCGGATCTCCGAAAGAATTTCTCCCGTGCGGTGCCTAGAACGCCGTCGTACATATATAGCCAACGCCATCCTCCTTGCACCGCGGTCGTATATAGCGATGTACTTTCTACACACCGGCGTGACGACGATTCTACCGATCGAGACTAGATATACACCGAATGGGTTAACCGTTCGCCTCTTTTTGCCTCCCCCCCCCGCTGCTGCGCTGCATCTTTCTCTCCGTCTTTCGCTCAGTCATCGTTCGTTCTTTTTTTTCCTCACGTTTTTTTTTCGCTCGTTGCCTTCTTCCCTTCCCACTCGGGATTATACGCCGGCATCGCGTACTTTCGCATCCGCGAGGCGCGAGAGATCGTTTTCCAAGGCGCACGCGGATATGCGGCCTTCTCTCTCTCTCTCTCTCTCTCTTGCTCTCTCGTTGAATTCGCTTGATAATGAAGACGAGAGAAAAGAAAATTCGAACGGCGGGAAAAGAGAGTCGAGGCTCGGTGAAGGGAAATACAAGAGTGGCGGGGGGGGGGGGGGCTTTTCCTTCGCGGAGGCAGCGACCAAACGATCCACCGAGTTATATGGCTCGCGTATTCTCATCTACGAGAAAAATCGCCGCAAATTCATGCGCACACGTGCACGATACGAGCCGAATTCGAAAAGGGCATGATTAGTTTATTTCGTCGATCTAATTTCGTTCAAACTACCGATTTGGTAGTTTTGGATGCGAATTATTCTTCTTTAGTTTTCTTTTGGTGGGCGCGATATATATAGGGTGTCCTGTTATGAATGGATAATTCTGCAACTGTCGATAGGTCAGATCATATCCTACTATATGCTGGGATTTCAGTTTAGTAAAAGTCTCACGGTTTTCCAGATTTTGGGCTTCGTGTTATTTTTTGAAAAAACATTATCTGCTTTTGGTTTTTCGCATGCCATTTCTACAAATGATATGAATCGACAATAACTGAGCAACTTTTTAAAGTAATTGGCACGATATGCGTCGTATTTTTTTTTTTGTACACCGCTGACTATCAAAGTCAGATGTTCGAATTCGTTTGTATGAAAATTCTGCATAAGATCTTTTTTCATAAAGTTTCCTTGACATTTAAGGTTAAAAAGAAGACTTTTCTAGAACAAACAAATATCCAAGAGTATTTTTTTTAAACCGGGTCAAAAAAGTTATCATTTGTAGAAATAGCATGCAAAAAACCAAAAGCAGATGATTTTTATCTCGAAAATGTTTATCTCGTGGGAATTTATATGACACACACACACACACACACACACACACACACACACACACACACACACGCACACACGCACGCACGCACGCACACACGCACACACGCACACACCCCCCCCCCCCCACACACACACACACACACACACACACACACACACACACACACACACACACACACACACCTATTTTCTAATTAATTAATTAATTCGTTATATATACATATATAGAGTGGACAAATTAATTTAATGTTTTTTTTTTGTAAAATTCGAGAAAAAAAACTTTATAAAAGTACAAAAAAGATGTTCCTCAATAAAACAGACTCCATCATTTTTTAACACACCGAAAAGAATAGAGATTACTTCAATTGATTGAAATAACGTTGAAGCTTGCGTCGTTGAAATGCGACGATTTAATTTCGTTGATTTTTTTTTTATTTGTATCATTATGGAAAGCCGTTTTTTGCCAATTAAAGTCGCGAATATCCAATAGACATACGTGAAAACGTTTGAGTGAAGTGCACAGCCTAAAACGGCAAAAAGAGAAATTGCACAATTAAAATTGAATCAATTTTCGTTGCGTTCGAACGATGCAAACTTCAACATCGTTGATTAAAATCGTTCTGGTATTTTTATGTATAAATTCTCAGCCGTACGGCAAAAGCAAGAATCTAATTTGTTCACCCAATATATATATATGCAGTAGTGATCTTGTGAGCGGTCAATGCCCGAGTCGAAAACTGAATGTCAATTCGATCCTGTGGGGTCTAATCATAGTCTTCCAAACTATGATTTCGTTTTTTCTGGATTCGATTTCGTATTTATTTTCGTCTTAAGGCGTTGATGTACGGTGAAAATGACGAAGACTCGTTCGTCACTTGAGGCAACTTAAATTGAAGAGGAACGTCCAACATATAGTGCAGGTATCGCAGGCACTTATGTATAAATTTATTAATACAACGATAGAACAGCTAGTCAAATTTAAAACGCGTTTTTTCTCGAAACTATGTTTTTCAAAACGGTGTACACGATTACTCGACATCCAATCGACGGATTGACTTGAAATTTGGCACACTTATTCAGGGTAATAGTAGTTCAATCTTGACCGACGTTTTTCTTCTTAACATTGTTTTTCATTAGTCATTAGCAATAATAATATTTTTCCTCGAAAAATCGAACAAGAATTCAGTTTTTTAATATTGGTCATTGAAACACGAAAACAAAAAGAGCTCGGTCAAGTCTTAGCCAATATCATCTATTTTAAGAAGAAAAAAAAACTTTTTCAGATCAACCGGGTGTCGAAAATTAAGTACACCGGTGACCCCCTCACGATCGAAGGTTCTTCACCAGATTGTTCGTAACTTCGGTAATTATTATTTTTCAACGAACTTCGATGCACAACTTTGTCAATGTACATGCAAATAAATGTCCAAACGGTGTTTCAATCATCTTACCTTCAAAATTAATTTGCTCAAATAACTCTGATTTTCGGGTTGTCACAGTAGCCCCTTAATTTCGACCTACCGAAAAACATCAATATTCCAATTGCATATCCCGATGTCAAGCTGCTGTACCGTCGAACGCCAAAAAAAAAAGAACGCCAAGTCTCGTTAAATTCTGTTGGGCCTGATGCCGTTCTTTTCGCAGCGATCGATAAGGGTACAATATACATGCACAATGTATGCAGTAATTTGAATATTTAACTGCGAGATCCAAATGAGGACCATAATAGCAGGGCTTGGGGAGGGCTCCGTTTCTCGATCCGATCATACGCTGACTCGTTTCGTATCACAGACAAACAACGATACGTCAATCGAAACACCCTTGTGCTTCAAAAGTACACTTATCGTACGAGAGAAGGTCCCCACGGCGAGTTACATTCGCCGTGTGTATGTGCGTGTCTCAAGAGAGTAGATTTGGAGATTATATATATATGCGCGAAAAAGTAGCGAACACTACGGCAATAGCATATATATACATACATACGTTTATAGACGTATCTGTCTATATATATATATATATATATATATATATATATATATATATATATATATATATATATATATATATATATACACAAATACGTCTATAAATGTATGTATGTATATATATGCTACTGCCATAGTGTTCGCTACTTTATATATATATATATATATATAGGCAGGGTGTTCGGAAGCTCGATGCAAAGCCTTAAGGGGGTGATAGGTTAGCTCGTCAGGAACATATCTAACCTAGGTTACCTTAGTCCAAAGTCTAATGATTTCGAGTTATCATGGTAAGTATGATTTTTGGAAAATTTCCCAAAATTAGGTACAAACTCGTTCATAATGTTCAAACAGACAATAATTGGTAACTCAAAACGTATTTGCATCTTAGCTTAAGGCCTTAGACCACAGTAACGGGTATAAAATCATGTGCGAATTTAACAATTTTTTTTCCCTATGAAAAAGTGATGCACTCATAAAATTAATTACACATCTATCTAGTATAAATATCAAGCTGTTAGAAAAAATATATAGTTTTTTTTCGACGTACAAAATGGCCGACTACTCGAAACTTCTCGAAACAGCTATTTTCCAATTGGCGTGACGAATAACTTCAACAATGTTCACTCGATTTACTTCAAATTTAAAAGTTATGTTCCTAATTGCATTTCGCAGAGAAGTACGTACGGAATTTCTGATGAGTCGAAAACTTTTCATTTTATGAGCAATTTGTGAGGAGTCAACGACATTTTTCACTGAAAATTCATTTCTTAAGTTCAAATACCTACCACTTTTGAATAAAACAATATTTTTTAAATTCCGCACGTACTTCTCTAGGTATTCTAATGTAGATTGACGAGAATTTTTGTTTTTTGTTCTAGGTAAATAATTGTGGATGCTAAATGTCACGCCGCGGAGCGCCTCAAAAAAGATAACAAAAGGAAATATCAGTAGTCGGCCATTTTGTGCATAAAAAAAATTCTAACAGCTTGATATTCATACTAAATAGATGTGTAATGAATTTTATCAGTGAATCACTTTTTCATACAAAAAAAATGGTTAAATTCGCACGTGATTTTTGCAAAATTTTGCAAGACGCAAATGAGTTTTGAGTTATCAATTATTGTCTGTTTGAACATTATGAACGAGTTTGTAGCTGATTTTGGGAAATTTTCCAAAAATCATACTTACCATGATAACTCGAAATCCTTAGACTTTGGACTAAGGTAACCTAGGTTAGATATGTTTCTAACGAAATTACCTATCACCCCCTTAAGGCTTTGCATCGACCTTCCTAACACCCTGTATATATGTGTGTGTGTGTGTGTGTGTGGGGGGGGGGGGAAGTTTCTCGTTTATTTTCTCGTATACACGTTCTTGGACGAGAAAGCGATGAATCAGGAGAGTCCACGGCACCGTAGCAGAGAGCCGCGGAGAAGTCCTAATTTCCGCCGACTGAGCGCGATCACACACATGTAAAAGAGCAGAGGAAGAGTGAGAAAGAGACCGGGAGAGAGAGAGAAAGAGAGAGAGAGAGAGAGAGAGAGAGAGAGCAAGCCGCCATGGCTTTACCGTAAGATATAACAGTACTGCATTCCAAATGCCCTTCGCGCGTTGATTCGTTTCTTTCAGTTCTCTCGCGGATCGTCCTCGTCCATTCCTACTTTTCGTCCTTCGTTTCTTCGCTCTCACTCGCTCTCTCTCTCCCTCTCTCTCTCTCTCTCTCTCTCTCTCTCTCTCTCTCTCACTCGCTCTCTCTCTCTCTCTCACTCGCTCTCTCTCTCTCTCTCTCTCTCTCTCTCTCTCTCTCTCTCTCTCTCTCTCTCTCTCTCTCTCTCGCTCTCTCTCTCTCTCTCTCTCTCTTTCTGGTTATCGCGTCACCCCGTTCACCATCTCATTTCGGGCGTCCTCTCTCGCCGCTCGCTCGCAGCTCGCTCTCCTTCACGTCGTCTTTCGTTTCGTTACCTCTCTTTTGTATCTTTCAGCTCATCCGCATAGGAGAATCTCCACGACTATTACTCTTCTCTTCGCGCAACGTCTCGCTCGATCTTCCCCACGAGCGCGCTCGTTTCAGCACACGTGCCTCTCGTCACTTTTCCTCCATTCAATTTCGTTGAATAATCGAGAAAAATAACGCGAAAGGGAATGCCAGCCGGGAAAACACGACGAGCATACGAGGCCGATATCCTTTAACTTCAATTTGCAAGGAAGATTTTGTGTTAATTCCAATAATCGACCGAGTTAGCACGATTTCTGTGAAGGGCCGCCCACTGCGCTAAGGCGTATGCGTTTTTTTTTTAAAGAATTGCTTTACGAAACGGACTAAGTTTTATCGCAAAATCTGTTTGTCGGATATAGTTGAAATTTGGACAGAGCGTAGTTTGTAACATTTTCTATCGTATGATCGCATGATTTTTTCGTATTTCCATCTATTTGTTGATAACAAATTATTGAAGTTTTTACGGTCAAAAATAGAACTTTTTTTTACTGCTGCTTGGCATTTTTATTTTTACGCAGTTACGGCGGCACTCGCTTCAAATAATAATAACCTCGATGTTTACGAATATTTTCAACTAAAAAAAAAGCTCCAACTTGTCAAGACGCTGAATTAATCGGGTGTAAATTGCTAACCTTCTCATTCCAATACTCACACCAGAGAAAAATATTGAAAACCGACCTGTTTTTTGGACAAAGCCTTACCCCTTCAGCTGGAGGGATTAAGGGATCATCACAGTGTAAAATTTTCCAAAAATGGTTTTTTTTTGCATTATCCAATAGTATGGACGATTATAAACATGCTGTTCATATACTTACATAAATGTAAGTAGACAATTTATATGAAAATTCGACAGGCGAAACTTTAAACGTGTTTTTCTCGAAATGTCGTTTTTTAAAACGGTGCACACTCTCAACGAAAGAGTTTTCAAGCTATTGGTCTCAAATTTTGACACAACATTCATCCCGCCATTCTTTATCTTGCTATGGAAGCATTTTTGAAATATTCATATTTTTTGAAAGAAAAACTGTCAAAAAAATAGGCTAAATTCGATACTTTTTTTTCAAACGGCCGCCATTTTGTCAATTTTGATATGAAAAAAAAACCTCCATAGCAAGATAGCGGCTTTCATACCGATTAATAATCTTTTTACAAATTTTGTTTCAGATAATATTCAAGTTTTCAACCACACCCTGAGGACTCCTTTTGTTCAAAGACATTTTCGACCGTTAAAAAAATCTTTACAAATTAACGTTTGAAAATGTATTTTCTCTTCTCATGAGTGCTTTGTATCAAATCAAAGCACTCATGAAGACGAGAAAATACATTTTCAAACGTTCATTTGTATAAAAACATTTATTTTATTTTTGCAAAAATCAGACGAGCGTATTTGAACCATTTAAAAAAAATCGCGAATATCAGCTATGTTGCGACGCCTTACACTGTGATAATCCCTCAAAATACAATGCCGAGACACGGGGTTGAAGTTTGCATCGTTGGAATGCAACGAAAATTATTTTCATTGTTATCCAGTCATATTTTGCAAATTTAGGTTGTAGATTGCTACATAAGACTTCGAAAAAATATTCGCGTGATTATCGTAGCTCAAATCTGCCAGAGGAAATTTGGGAAGTAAAAAAAAAATCAATTTCGTTGCATTCCAACGACGCAAACTTCACCGTCTTCACCATGTCTCACGATTAGACCAATTTTCAAGCTCCCCAGTGCCTCCACGTACAAGCCTTTCGTAATCTCCTATCTGCCTCAATGTTTTTTCTCATCCGGCGATGCGATCACAGCCACATATCAAAGTACATTAAAAAATACCCTTTTTCCCACTATGTAGAAACCGTTTTCACAATAACCTCGGTACACGAACCCCACTGCCAGTCCGACCCAAAATCCGACGAGCAAACGACCGAAATTTCCGCCAGCTACCGAGCAAGAGCCAATAAGTACATCCTCGCTACACAGCGCCACGTCAGGCGTTCACAGACGCACGAACATTTTTTTAATTGGTTCAAGTATGGAAATCCCGCATATAGACGGAGCGCGTAAACTCATTTTCATTTCCGTGAACATTTTTTTTACCGTAATTAAATAACAGTATTCGGGTAATGTGGTCTTTTCGTCGCCTGCACCACTCACTCTCGCAAGTGACCGGATACTGTTCTTCCTTTCTCTCTCTCTCTCTCTCTCTCTCATTTTTTTCCTCTCGGCATCGACCCGTTTTTCTCTCCTTTCCCTCGCGTCCGCTCTTCGGAGCGAAGTTATACGCCAGAAGAAAGGCTCGCGAGAGCGCGGGCTATATATGTATAGACGAGGAAGAAGAAGGGAAGAGGCCCGGGAGCACAATGAAGGAGTCTGACTGGAGACGTACAGAGGGGGGGGGGGGGGGGGGCGGTTTCGCGCGGAAACGTCAATTTTCGTTCTCGTTCGTTTCGCGATGGCAAAGCCACGACGAGGGCGAGAGAACGAGAAAAGTACGGGGAGAGCTCCCTCGCGAAAAAGCTTCCCTCGATAAGAAATAGCGAGGGAAAAATCGCCTCGATTTATCGTCCATTCGATTCGCTACTCCTCCCCGTGTGCTTTCCTACACAACCGTCATTTATGCTCCATCTCTTTTTTTTCTTCTTTCACTCTCGCGTCAGCCCGTTCTCGTACCGTAGACTCGTGTGGCACTTCGGTGAGAATGGACAAAAATGGGGCAAGCTCGAAGATACGCGCGAAAATAAGCGATTAAAACGGGAGATGCTTTCAGGTCGAGGAACATGCTTGTTTTGGCCGCGCTTTTATGGCACTCATTTTCGATCTCTTATATTCAATTTATCATTTTGATTGTCGAACGATTCTTTATTTTTTTTTATTAATCTTCCTTTTTTAGATCAGTTGGTGCTATTGGTTATTATTATTATTTTATTGAACTCTTTGTTTTTTATCGAACAATTCAAGGTTGTTCCGAAAAGGACATGCCGCCGATTGATTTGGAATTTCGTGTACCCGTATATTTTAACTCGCCGATTACGAATGGGATAGTGAATAGCAAACAAAGCAAATTTGATTTTCAAGGTCGAAATTCGCAAAAACGGATTTTTTAAAGTTTTTCTACTTTATTTTAATAAATGTTGATCTTGAAGAAAAATGTTTCCGACAAAAGTTGTAGCCTATAAAAAGAATGATCTTTTATGTTCTGTACAGTTTTTGCCCAAAACCATTCTGTTTCAAGATAAATGGAATAATGCTGCAATAACTCGCGTATAAATTCCGATGGGGCCCAAATCAGGGCCGGATCAGGTTGCCTGACTGCCCTGGTAGGGCACTAATAAGGCAGCCCGAAAGAGCCCTACTAGGAAATGTAACGATGTGTCACATATGGGCCTGACCGGGTTGCCTAATCGGGCCCCTATCAGGTTGCCTGATCAGAAAGAAATGCACATAATATTTCAAAAATCCAAAATGGAATGAACCACTTAATTTAGAGTTCCACTACAATGAATTTGTATCATAATTCGTCATTCCCCGGCCTGCTGAAATGTTTTTGTTCGAAGAGAGTATTTCGCCTATATGGGAATCGAACCTCGTACCTACCTACCCAAAGCTAGGCACGCTGCCCCTATGCTACCGAGTGCTTGTAACATCTTGGTCCCAGATTTGGCATAAGAGACCAAATCAATTCCTATATTTATTTGTTGTATCACATAAAGTATATCAATTAGATAATATCATTGTGACAATTAAAGAGGTTTATCGAATAACAGGCTATCGATTTTTTAAACTTAACCTTGTATATATATATATATATATATATAATTCCTCTCCCTCTTCGCCTTACAAAGCTGCCGAAATCTTCTAACACGCATCCGAGTTGCATAACGTTTTTTGTCGTCACAGTCCTTATCCCGTGCGCAAATTGAACTTGGGCTTTGGTCGGGCCCATATAGAATTTCCCTAACTTTAATAGGGCCCTAATCGGGTAGCCTCACATGGGCCCTTAGTGGCCGGTCACACTTTGCTACTGAGGGCCATTAGAGGCAGAATAATGAGGGCCTTCAAGGATGCCTGATCGACGCCTCGTGTAAGCCATGGTGTGCCCATAAGTTATCCCTGTCAATGGATATGCTCAAGTGTGTAAATGTATGTGTTTCTGCGTACATGTGTCCGTTTATATAAGGTCACGAAGGTCACACGCACTCACTATAACACGCTGGTCACAGGGGGTCGCAATGACCCCAGCCATGGTTAAACGATTGCCACATTGACCGTATCGTTCCGAATGACTCATAAAAATTCAGGTTATTAGTTTGAACATTCTAGAATGTGGCATTCTCGGTATCATATTTTTATCAAATTTCGAAATTGCGGAAAAAAATCAGCAAGAGGTCAATGCGTAAGAAAAGCTCTTTTTAAAAATAAAAATCATAAGTCTTGAAATTTTCAATTAATTTTCATGAAATTTTATGGTGATACTCTTAAGATATGATAGTTTAAGGAAAAAATAGTTCCGTGGTCCGAATTAGTATAATGAAAGAAAAAAAAAAGTTCTACGTCCGACCCTAGTCTGTACTTACAAAGGGTACCCCGTGCGGAAAACTGATAGGGCATCCCTAATAAAAATAAGGGCCTTTCAGGGCTTTCCTAGTGCTTTCCCTAGTAGGGATTTCCACAATCGGCCCAGACTTGGCCATTATCGGGATAAACTTGTAGGGATTTCCACAATAGGCCCCGACTTGGCCATTATGGGGATAAACCTGTAGGGATTTCCACTAAAGGACCCGACTTGGCCATTATAGGGATAAACCTGTAGGGATTTCGACAGTAGGCCCAGACTTGGCCAGTATAGGGATAAACAAGTAGGGATCTCCACAATAGGCCCAGATCTGACTATTATAGCGATAAACCAGTATAAATAGCTTAGGCTACATGGTTGATGGTATTTCAATTATTCAAATCGATTATATACATCGATCGAATAATATTATCGAGCGCAAATTGGGAAAAAGCGTAAGGGCATTAGCAAATAAAAAATCAACGATGAACACAAATATGCAGACAAACATCAGGCAGTATTTATTTATCAAATTAAAGAAACCTTTTACATAGATACAAACAATTACTCATGGTTTCACTCATACATGGAGTAATGCTAGCGCATAAGTGTGAAAAGTCCCAACCGGTTTTCTCGACATTTTTATAGCAACTAATTTCCGCTCAATACTCATCATAGGGAAAATGATTTCTTCTGAAGGCTTCGCTGATATTTCCCATTCATAAACTTTATCTGACTGTGTAGGATAAGTAAATAAATTGGTCTTTGTTTTCCAGATCTTTCCCTCAATGGAAATAGATTCTAGTGATTCAGTAGATCCATATATTTTTTTTATTTCTACTACACATCCATTCCTTAGAATGGATTATTTTTTGTATTAATTTTGTCATGGCAGTTTGTCATAAAAGCTCACATGCAAATACGCAATCACATTTCTACGCGTGCACACATACATACACATGTACTCACGCCCGCACCTATGCACATGAACAATTACATAAAAACAAATACAGATATACCCTGACGCATTTAACATACACGTATATCCACTGATACGCATATTTTATAGCGCTGAAATGGTTTTGATGAGGCGCCATTGAGGCAACTTATAAGGCCCCGGTCGTTGCGCCTTTAATGGCCCTTGTTGACAAAGTGTGACCGGCCGCTAACGGCCCTCATGTGGCTTCCAGATTAGGGCCCGAATAAAGTTAGGGGAATGTTATTGGGGCCCGATCACAGCCCCAACTCAATTTCCGCACGGGACACCGAAGCACCGTTAGAATGCAGACCAGTCGTCTCGGCCGCCAATAACTCGTAATACTAATTTTGTCTTAACGTTGCGTTTGGGGTCATTTTGACCCCGGGTTACCACGGCGGGTTAAGGGGCTATACCAGTGTGACACTTTCAAAAAATCGATTTTTTGCCTTTTTCCACAGTTTATACTTTCAAGAATATCCTGTAAAAATGTCAAGGCCGTAGTACTAATCATTGCATCTTGCAAAAATAGTTAAATCTTGAAACGCGTTTTTCTCGAAATGAGATTTTTCAAATTTGCTGACATTGTACCTCAACGAGCAATTATCCGATTGACTTGAAATTTGAACTGAGTACTCTTGAATATATTTACTCTACACTGACGTAGGATATTTTTGATTGGTTGAAAATTGACGATTTGGCATTGAAAAAAACGACCATTTTATAGGCAAGAAAACAGACTTTTTTTTCATAACTACGCCATTTTGTTAAATTTTTATATTCTTCGAAAATCCTACGTCGTTATACAGGAAATACCTGCCAGTTTAACATTTTTTTCTTTTTCGGTTTCAGCTACTCAATCGGCCGGAATCATGTCAGCAGTGGAGGAACTTTTTTTGACGCCTCCGAAGGCAGCGCATAAGTCGCTTGGATCTCAATATTTTTCTATGAAAAAATTACGCAATATAGGTCAAATACAGCCAAATATATTCTTAATTATCCGAAACATTTAATTGAGTACTTTTCTTCCAAAAAATTCCCGAAAATCACCCAAATTTTCAGCGTTCACACTGGTACAGCCCCTCAAACTACTTTTTTATCTCTGGTAGTTTCTATTGGAAAAAAAAATCGTCACGACTCAGTATAATCTAGACAATAACATACATTTTTGTTTTTTTGAATCTTCGATTGTGGCCAACGCTTTAACCTCCCTCAAGGCTGGCCATTGGCATATCCGGCTGTACAGATACCGGTCCTCAAAGAATCCCAAACGAGTCGTTGATCTTAACGACAGGAGGGTCCCCGAACTCGAATGTCTTCAGAATCACCTTTCCCCGTGTAGATAAGCATACATATGTAGCGGCGGGGGCGAATTTTCTCGCGTGTCTGTAGTATACGGAAGAGAACCCGAAGGGTTCTTGGGAGCCACCCCTTCGTTGTCATAAACACACGGACACAAACGACCACACAAAGGTTTTTTACGTGTACGCGCGAACGTACGAGGGTGTGGGTGTGTACGTACGTATCTGCCGAGGCTGACACATGGACAAGTTGAATAACTCGCACTCTCGAGCACACGTGGTACGAACAAAGAATCGAAGGAGGGAACTAGAGAGAGAGAGAGAGAGAGCGAGAGAGAGAGAGAGAGAGAGGGGGGTGAGAGAGGGAGAGAAAGAGCGACGGGGAGATATGGGCTCGAAACATAATGTGTAGAGTGCGAGCTAGGGAGGTGACGTTCAAGGTCGCCCGTGGACGTTTCGCCTAAGAGAACGCGATAGAGGCTGAGGAGACCCGATGTGATCGTACCGTTACTTGACGCTTTTTCCGTGTTTTCTCTCTCTCTCTCTCTCTCTCTCTCTCTCTCTCTCTCTCTCTCTCTCTCTCTCTTTCTCTCTCTCTCTTGACTCGACGCTGCCGGTGTTTTTTCTTTTTATTATCTTTCTACTTTGGACGCAACTCCAACCCCTTGGTCGAACGGCTCAGAGGGCGCGCACGTGCGCTCGACAAAACTTCACTATAAATAATCATTTTTCTTTCGCTCCCCCGTTTTTGCGCGTCCACGCTCGTATTTCCGCTATATATAAATTCGAGCCTACGCGCAACTAGCGCACTTCGACCCAACCTATTGTTTTTCAACGTCGAAATGTTTCTTCTTCCTTTGGGGGGGGGGGGGGGGGGGGGTGTTTAGCATTTTTGGGAAAGCAGCTTTTGTCAATTTTTAGTTGTAGTAAATATGTATGTATGGGTGGTGAAAGGACACTGGAGGATGGGCGGTTCGTCGAGTTAAGCAGTGCCGATACTCGGAGCGGTGACCGCTCGGCCGTGCCCCGGCGCATCAATCACTGAGCGGAAGGCATGTACTTCTGAGATCTTGGTCTCAAAAGTGCACAGGAGAATTTCAAAAGGTGGCGCAAGCTACCGGAAGCTATTATTTACCGGAAGTCTCCCAATTTCGCCGCGAAACCTCGATTTTTCACGCGTTTAATAAAAAAGGACAGTTAGAACAGTGCTGCGAAATAATATCATGCGATAAGTCTCATTAAGGGGCTATACCAGTGCGAACGCTGAGAATTTGGGTGATTTTCGGGAATTTTTTGGAAGAAAAGTACTCGATCAAATGTTTCGGAAAATTGAGAATATATTTGGCTGTATTTGACCTATGTTACATAATTTTTTCATAGAAAAATATTGAGATCCAAGCGACTTATGCGCTGCCTTCGGAGGCGCCAAAAAAAAAGTTCCTCCACTGCTGATATGATTCCGGCCGACTGAGTAGCTGAAACCGAAAAAGGAAAAAATGTCGTTAAACTGGAAGGTATTTCCTGTACAATGACGTAGGATTTTCGAAAAATATCAAAATCTAACAAAATGCCGTAGTTATGAAAAAAAAACACGTCTGTTTTATTGCCTATAAAATGGTCGTTTTTTTCAATGCCAAATCGTCAATTTTCATCCAATCAAAAATATCCTACGTCATTGTAGAGTAAATATATTCAAGAGTACTCAGTTCAAATTTCAAGTCAATCGGATAATTGCTCTTTGAGTTACAATGTCAGCAAATTTGAAAAATCCCGTTTCGAGAAAAACGCGCTCAAAAATTGAACTATCGATTGCAAGATACAATGATATTGATATAAATGATATAAATGATATAAATGATAATGATATTCTTGAAAGTACAAACTGACGGAAAAGGCAAAAAAATCGTTGTTTTTTTAGTGTCATACTGGTAGCCCTTTAATAAACAAAAAAAAAATTGACAAACTTGTTCACAATGCACACGACACTTTTAAAAGATGGCGCAAGCCATTTACCGAAAGTTTCCTAATTCCGCTACGAAATCTCGATTTTTCACGCATCCATTCAAAGGAATGTTGAAAAATATTACCGTGCGATGATTCTCGTTAACAATTTTAAAAACAAAATTCTCGGATCCCAAGGGCTCTAGTCCAATAAAAAAAACCCAACAAATTGTTTGTTTTTTTTTTTTACCGGAAATCGTACTTATCGACTGTTCAACACATTTATCAGCTATTCTTTTTTCCCAAACGCGAAGAGCCATGACAAGCAAAAAGGGCCAAAGTGACTGAAAAAATAGTTCGCGGTACCTTGTGAAAATGATCGACGATTCTACCTATGCGAGACTTTATAATCGTATACTAACACATTTGCCATGGTCCCGAAGAATAAACTATCGATTTTTCCTATCATTCTTTTGTACATAGTCGGTGCTTCTCATCTGCCCATTGGACTAGAGAAAACAAAGGCCAAGAGTGCGAAAGAAGCTCGTAAAAAATAGTTACGTAACGCGCCGCTAGTCTCGTTGCCATGGGAAAGAAAAGAGGAGAATATCGTCGAACGAAAAGGGTGCGAGGAAGAGGGAGAGAGCGATGGAAAGGGACAAAAGAGAGCGCGCAAGCGAGGGAGGCAAATGAGAAGAAGCCCCGAAGAGAAAAATCGGTACAGGAAGCGTCGGAGACGAAAAATGAAGCGCAAAAAGCAGGGAGGGAGAGAGAGAGAGAGAGAGAGAGAGAGAGAGAGAGAGAGCCAGAGAGAGTAGAAAAGGGATTGACGAAGAAAAGGTCGAAGTGAGTGGGAAAGGGGGTGTGCATCTCTAGATGGCGAAGGAAGCGTACAAGAGGAGGAGGAGGAGGTGGCGAGGATAAGAGACGAAAGGATGGAGATAGAGGAAGAGAGAGCGAGTTCTCTTTGTGTCGGAGAGCGAGGCGAAGGGATGAAAGCGTAGGATGAAAAAGCCGGGGACAGATGGCCGTTACGGACAATGAGAAACTCGAGAGATAAGGGGAGAGTGCGAGGGCACTGCGGAGATGAGGAGAGTGGAAGAGAGAATATATATTTTCTTCTTCCCCCTCCTCCCCATTTCGTTTCTATATGTACACGTAGATATGAATATATATATATATATATATATATATATATATATATATATATATATATATATATGGGAAAGGATATAAAGCGGAGTGAAGGAGCGAGGGTAGAAAACGCCGAGGGAGAATAGAAGCGGAGAGAAAGGAACACGAGAGCGCGGATAGTAAAGGAGTGTCGGGTATATACGAGGTAGAGAGAGCGAGAGGGGCAAAAGCGTTGGGAGATAGAGAAAAAGGGACGCGCCACGAATGAACGGTAATGAACGAAGGGGAGAGATCGAGTGGGGAAAGTGGAAAAAAACGAGGGGGTGGGGGAGAATATAGAGGAAACGGAAAGGCGATGACTCACAAAGAGGAGGAGGAGGAGGAGAAGGAGGAGAGAGCGAGAGAGAGGGGGGGATAGTAGTCGGAGACGGACAATCGCTAAGCTCGATTAATGCGAAGCTCCCCGTGGCCCAAGTGCAAAAGCAATAGCGGAGACCGTATTTCATCATGTATATGCGATTATATTGATGAGAGAGAGAGAGAGGCGGGCATTAGCGGAGCACTGATGATTCGGGAATGGCTGAAACGAGGGTGCCTAGCTAGAGACGCACTCGTGATTTCTTTTCGAAAATGAGAGAAGTAAAGAGTTTGGAATATTGGTACCTGAACAGTGCAATAATATTTGTTTGGGTTACGTTGGGTATTTTTTAAAACGTACAATCCAGTTTGGAATGATAATAGTAATACAGTGGATAAGAGAATACCTCAAAATAAATTAGACGTCTGGAATGAGAATAATAATATACTGAAGAAGAGAGTCCCCTCAAAATAAATTCGAGGCTTGGAATGATAACGAAAAAATAAATTTGCGTTCGAAAAATGATAAGCATA
>CAUJKO010000186.1:0-16413 GCA_963210295.1 Ophion ellenae | reverse complement strand
GCGAGCTCGCTCTCGTGCACCGTTACCACGTGACCACTCTCCACGTGTTTACAGTGGGGGCGCGCGCGACGCCTTTCTCCATCGAAACAAACATACACGGACTGCCGGGCCTCGTTATCGGTGCGAAACGGTACCAAACTTCTCGCCTCGTCCTCCTACGATTATCTTCTTTACTTTATACATATACATATATACACACACACACATATATATAATTCAATTTAATTATGATTGTCGGAAACAAGAAATAACGAGGATTCATCGTAGGAATCTTTTGGTATAACCGATGCGGGAAAAAGTTGTGCAGCGCGAGAGGGGCGGGGGGTTTAGAATCGGTGGAACTGCGCGAGCGCGCGCGCGCGGCCATAAACGTATCCGCCGTTGCCTCGCGCCCGCTCGCTTGCATAACTCTCCTCGGACGAGGTTGCCAACCCCCGTTCGCGTATACTCTATAAATATATCGCGAGGAATAAATAATCGCACGGATCTGTTGGCGCGCGCGCACGCGATACCGAGTCCCCCCTCCGCCCCGCGCGAATGCAAACTCTTTTCGCAGCGGCGGCGATCTCGGGGAGAGTCTCTCCTTTGACATTGGACCGCTAACCGCGACTCTGTAACCATGATTACGACATTTTCGTTTTTTTCTCTCGTGGTCGGACGAAGAGGGAGAGGGGGGGCTCTCGAGATTGATATCGATTCGCTTTCTCCTCCGATACAACTTCCCCGAACAATCGCCCCCCCCCCCAACCTCTCCTCGATTTTCTCGATATCGCGACGCGAGTTGATATTTGAATGATTTCAGATTGGCGAGGCTAATCGTACGGTGGATACGCTCGGTGAGGATCCGCCGAACGGATGATTCGATCCTCGTTGCCCGCGCTGCGCGGCCGAGAGACTCTCGGATGTGGGTCAGGCGCCTCGAGCGGCTCGCACTTCGATCCAGCTCGGCAAGCCGATCGATCTTCAACAAGCAACTCGTTGACTCGCCTCTAGCCGTTTTTTTTCTCGCCTGTGTACTCACTAACCGCGATAATTTTGCCTCTGGTTGAAAGAGAAAGAAAAAAAAACATCTTCGATGAAACGGGGGCAATAAAAGCGTATAGACGCGGGTGAAGAATCGTCTCTCCGGAATATCCGTCGTACGAATAAAGACGGGTGAGGCAGAGGTGTTTTTTCCAGCGGTCGATACCGAGGGAGCCGCCGCCGGTGTGTTTGGGCGCGTCCGCTCGCTCGCGCGCGCCGGAAGGTTAGTAACTCGCTGTGACGAGAAATAGAGTCGACGGTGAACGACCGGGAGGATTTTTGCGCATGCGCGCTAGCTCGAGAGGCGGGGAGAGAGGGAGGCTGACCCAGATGCACGCGATCGCGACTCGCGGACGTTTTAGCGCTGGCACACACCGTCTCTCGCCACCGCATGCACACTGCAACCTTTCTATACCTGCGTATCATACAGGAGGAGGAGGAGGAGGAGAGAGCGTGTACGCGTGAGACACGGGCGCCTCGCGGCTGACCCACATCTCGGCGTGCTGACCGTGCGTCCCCGCGCGCGCGACCAGACCGCGACGAAAATTCTCCACGATATCCGTTTTTCCGTATACGCCGAGGGAACCGGAAGAGATTCACTCGCTGTATTCCAAAATTCGCCGAGATGTACTCGAGAGGAAATAATAATGTATTTATCGTCCCTGTTGATACCGTAGCGACGAGAAATTAGCGCGAGAGCTTCTCGAAACGGAACGAGAGAGAGAGAGAGAGAGAGAGAGAGAGAGAGAGAGAGAGAGAGAGAGAGAGAGAGAGAGAGAGAGAGAGAGAGAGAGAGAGAGAGAGAGAGAGAGTGTGAGTGTGAGTGTGAGTGTGAGTGTGAGTGTGAGTGTGAGTGTGAGTGTGAGTGTGAGTGTGAGTGTGAGTGTGAGTGTGAGTGTGAGTGTAGTGTGAGTGTGAGTGTGAGTGTGAGTGTGAGTGTGAGTGTGAGTGTGAGTGTGAGTGTGAGTGTGAGTGTGAGTGAGTGAGTGAGTGAGTGAGTGAGTGAGTGAGTGAGTGAGTGAGTGAGTGAGAGAGAGATATTACGAAAGTTTCGCTTTTGCCGGGCGCGCGGAGCACGCTCGTGGAGAGAAACCAAGAAACAAAAGCGACGCGAGAGAGAATACACGAGATACACGTTGAATGACAATGACGTACGCAATGTCTTTCGCAATGCTCGATAGAAAAAAGAAAGGGAAAGAAAGGCGAGTTTCGCGGTCCGTCTCCCGTTCGGATGACATATTTCGAGCGATAAATTCGTAGGTGCGAGTAGATTCGGCAATTGATATAAGAATTTACGTACGATCGATGGATCGGGGGAAAACTAGTTTAGCCGGTCGGCGAGCGAGCAGAGAGCGCGATCGTAACACCCTCGTTGCGAAACGTACGTTGCTGCTGCCTGCCGCCGTCGCGTCACCGTTCCTGCAATTTCGAAACGTCGCGTACACGCACCGCGAACCCTTTCGTTTTTTTTTCCTTCATTTTCGCGGCTCGACACCGCTGCTCGAATATTCTTCTTCGACTTTTTCTTCGTCTCGTTTTCGATCGGAATGTAATTTGTATATGTTCGACGCGTGTAGCGGGGACCCTCGGAGGTATAAAACCTCGTGGTCCACTCAAAGAGACGAGAAAAGGCACATTTAGCGTAGAATATGGATTTTTGGCGGAAAGTAGATGGTTGCATACCGAAAGTAAGCCGAATTCAATTTTGCCCCTCAACTCGCCCCAACCCTAAGAAATAGGGGTGGAAACCTTAAAAATCGCCGTATCTCGATAATCAATAGCCCGATGAAAAAATAGTTTCAAACGAAATTTGTTTGGAATAATAGAATACGTATAAAGTTGACTGACGTCCAATCCTCTATCTTTGAAAATAACGACACAAAAAGGCTTTGGTTCGGTTATTTTGAAAAATGTTAAATCTACGCTAAAAGTGCTGGATTTTCGTCTCTTTAACTTGACGATCGTGACGTATCGCGCTCGCACGCGTCAGAGTGTCGAAAGACACGTTTACCTTAGTAAATATTGCCGAACGTTTCGGTCCTTTTATCGTATAAACGGGAGCCCTCTCTCTTTTTCTCTTCGAGTCCCTTCTTCTTGGTCTCGTTTTTTTGTTGTTGTTGTTTTGTTTCTTTCTCCGGGACCCCCGTAAGAGCCGGCGGCGTAATCCTCTCGCGTACAGCCTTGGCGACATTACGCATTCGCGACGTGTTTCTCGTTTCTATATACGCGTGCAACGCTCGTCGTGCGAAAGGATGGCGTGTGTACAGACAGCGAGGAATAAAAGTGGTGACTGGCGCGCGCGCGCGCGCGCGTTAGGTCTCATCGTCGAGCTCGCTGCATACCGAATAGGATCGTTACACAGCGCGACCGCGAGGCGCGCATCGACTCCGACTCTCCTATCTGGCAGCTGTGCCAAATTAATAATAGAGGAAAGTCAGCTCCGTGGCTTTTGCGACTCGAGACTCGGATTATTCTTTCTTTCCCTTCGATCACCTTCGATCTCTATTTTTTGAGCGGGGAAATTGCACTGAGAAAAATAGCATATTGGTCGATTCAAATAAATGTCTGATCGTGGAGTGCCACCGATATATGAGATTGTTACAATGCTATTAAATATTGGAATATGTGATTGATCCAAATAACATATTATTTTATTTGAAAATCTCTTCTGTTCTCTGAATATCTACGTTATCCTTTGAATAAAATTATATTCTATTGAAATCATTCTGTATAGAATCCGTAGATGTATGGATGAAATAATTAAGGGGTTGCTAAAAAATTTTACTAAGAATACTTTCGTTTTAAAATTGCCCAAAATGTTTTTAAAAATAATTCATCCCGAAAAACTTTAGTTTTTTGAAAAATTGTTTCAACAATTGGCTATAAACAATTGAATGCTCGACTTTTCGGCAAAAAATTGTGATATTCGGATTCAACGGATCAAAATACATGAAGAAAACGTTTAGCTTCATCCATCGAGCTCAAACTTTTACGAACATATAATACCGTATCCACATCGAAAAACTTTAAACGCGTTTTTCTCGAAACTGTTTTTCAAGTCGGTGACCACTATAATTCAAAAACCACTCGATGGATTTTGATGAAATTTGGTGTGCTCATTGATAGCATTGAAAACTAGTCCTTGATCGAAGGGTTATCATTTTTGTTGAAAATTTATATTTTTTTTAACAATAAACGAGTGATTTTTTCGTCGAAAATCGAAAGTTATCTGTCGAAATTTCGAAATGTAATTTTCGAAAAAAAAGCTTCGATTAAGGGGTTACCCCCACTTGCGATTTTGAAAAAATCGATTTTCTTTTTATTGCATTTTTTTGAAGTACAAGTATCTGAGAATATGTCCTGAAAATTTCAAGTCGATCCGAACAAAATTGACTGAGATATGAGCGTTGAAAGAGAAGAATCCGCGTTGAAAGAGCGTTGAAAGAGAAACTTTGAACGCGTTTTTCTCAAAATGACATTTCTGAAGTCGGTGACCAAGATTACTCGAACACTAATGAACCGATCTTCTTGAAATTTTGCAGGCTTATTTAATACATCAAAATGTAGTCTTTAATCGTTCGATTTTTTTTTTCGAAAAAAAAATGGCCGTTTTATAGCCAAAAAACGGCCGTTTTTTTTTCGTTAAAATCGAACCATTAACTTTGACTGTCCGCCATTTTGTGAAAAATGAATATTTTTTAAAATCCTTCGATTAAAGACTAGTTTATACTTATATTTGACTAAATCCATCCGCATTTTTTTTTCAGATGATCCACTTCGCCGCAATGTTGGTCACCGCAAACCGTGTATATAAAAACATTACTTCATTGACGGCCATTTGCCACTAAACAATGTAATATTTTTCAATAAAAAAATTACTGAAAGTTCTTCAAGATGTGTTCTTGAAGATGGTATATTGATCGATTAAAAAAGTTTTGTAGTTTTCTTTTGAAAAATTCATGAAAAAGGCCTTTTTTTGCGCTACAAGTGGGGGTAACGCCTTAAGGACTAGATTCATTATTAAACGAATGATTTTTTTTTTGGTTCTTCGATTTCAGATGATCCAGTAAAATTTTATGATGCTCACCGCAAAGCACTACATGCCGAAGGGGGTCCGACAAAGATGGCGATATTTGTACAAATAATCAATATTTTTCTTTGAACATTTGTACAAGTCAGGTTGAAATGTAACATAAAAAGTCTGTGCAACCACTTTTGTAAAACAAACTTAATTACTGTAAAAAGAAAACATTGAAAATGCTCGTTTTTTTTTCACGCCTCTGACTGCATCTCACTCCTTAAGGAGTTTCGATACCGGCGATACAATGTTGCCATGCTGAACCACGTTAAAAACATTAAAAAATTCAAAAAGTTGAGAATTTTATAAAATTTGGTGAACAAATTGAGTGCCAAATTTGACGATACAAATTTTTTGCAGATTTTTCTTCCGCACAGAGTTATCGAGTAAGTTTATACTAAAGTTCACGTGTATAAGCATAGCGTTTCCACATATATAGGTATACATTGCAGGCATGAGAAATTTGCTTTAATGCTTAATTGCTCGATAACTGAGTGGAAGAAAATTTTGAAAAAATTTGTGTTTTCGCACTTAATGTTGAACATTATCACCAAATTTGATCAATTCCTTAACATTATGACTTTTGTGCCGAAATTCCTTGTAGATTTTTGGGGCTACGCTTGCGAGAAACGAGCGCGCGTGCGGCTTCTAGCGGTTCCTCCGAGAACTACGGGATTCCTCACGCCTGTAATTTCGGTGGCGCTCGGCCATTATATGCATATGATTTGGTTGAATCTTTTCACCCAAAGAAGAAAGTATTGAATCGATTGCCGTAATGTATTGAGGTCAATTATAAACGTGTCATATTAATAGCATATTCTTTTAAATCGAATGTATAATTTTAACGAACGTATACGTATATTAGTGAGATATTCAATCAAAACAAGTACATATGGTTTTCATTCAAAGCTATTATATAAAAATAAAAATTAATAAAATGTTTCTCAACCAATTCACACATTTCCTTGATATTTTTCAATCAAAATAAAATATTAATATTCTTACGAATGTGCTTGAAAATCAATATCATATATGGCGAAAAAACACATTTAGCCAATAGAAATTTTCCCTGAACCAAACGAGCGAAATTTTTCTTCTATACTCGAATCAACAATATTCATGTTACGAATCTCAACGCTTTTTTTTGTTAGTTGCAGAAAATGCATTCAAAACTATATAACTATATAACTCGTTCGCGATGATTTTTCCCGTAGTTTCAATAATAAATTCTCGGCTCACAATATATCTTTGGAATGAAAAAAAAAATCAATTTTACCACGTAACAAATCCGATTATTTACACCAACAATTTTACAATTGAGTCAACG
Source organism: Ophion ellenae (assembly GCA_963210295.1). Classification (NCBI taxonomy): domain Eukaryota; kingdom Metazoa; phylum Arthropoda; class Insecta; order Hymenoptera; family Ichneumonidae; genus Ophion; species Ophion ellenae. The sequence continues at coordinate 9,985 of CAUJKO010000186.1, read as the reverse complement.
AAATTTCATTCAACACCAATGATATTGAATGATTTTTTTCAAATCATTCAATTTTTTACGATATTGAATGATTTTTTTTTTCACAACAATATTCATGTTACGAATGCCAACGCTCTTTTTTTGTTCGTTGCAGAAAATGCATTCAAAACTATATAACTATATAACTCGTTCGCGATGATTTTTCCCACAGTTTCAATAATAAATTCTCGGCTCACAATATATCTTTGGAATGAAAAAAAAAATCAATTTTACCACGTAACAAATCCGATTATTTACACCAACAATTTTACAATTGAATCAACGAAATTTCATTCAACACCAATGATATCGAATGATTTTTTTTTCTCCGAGTGCCAAATGTTTTTACACTTTCGTCGTTTGTTGTTCGTTGGGCCACCTGGGCCAGCGAGAAGACTGGAAAATACACCTTGGGGGGGGGGGGGGGGGGGGGGGGGGGGGGGGTTCTGTATCCGCGTACGAAACGAGTCGCGGGCGAGTTTCGCCGTCGGCCTCTCGAGCCGCGAGCGCTATCGGTCTTGTGTGTGCATCGACGGGGCGCATAGTGCACACGCACGGGACTCGGGGGGGGGGGGGGGGGGGGGGTATTCGAGAAGGATCAAGAGAGTGTGGGTGACTAGCGCGCTCGGTTGCGCGCGTTGGCGTGTGTTGGCGCGAGCGTGTAACTGGGTCGCGGGTTCGACAACTTCAGCCAAGGCTGCAACAGCCAGTGGCTCTCCGCTCCTAAAGAAACTCGACCGTATCTCGCACACTCCTATATACATCGCGCTATGTAACAGTGCTTTTTACGCCATCGCCCGACGTTTGCCACTTTTTTGTTTGGGTTTGTTTGGGTTTGTTTGGGTTTGTTTGGGTCTGTTTGGGTTTGTTTGGGTTTGGGTTTGTTTGGGTTTGGGTTTGTTTGGCTCTCCGCTCCTAAAGAAACTCGACCGTATCTCGCACACTCCTATATACATCGCGCTATGTAACAGTGCTTTTTACGCCACCGCCCGACGTTTGCCACTTTTTTGTTTGGGTCTCGAAAAACCCAAACAAACCCAAACAAACCCAAACAAACGCCACCGTCCGACGTTTGCCACTTTTTTGTTTGGGTCTGTTTGGGTTTGTTTGGGTTTGTTTGTTTGGGTTTGTTTGGCTCTCCGCTCCTAAAGAAACTCGACCGTATCTCGCACACTCCTATATACATCGCGCTATGTAACAGTGCTTTTTACGCCACCGCCCGACGTTTGCCACTTTTTTGTTTGGGTTTGTTTGGGTTTGTTTGGGTTTGTTTGGGTTTGTTTGGGTTTGTTTGGGTTTGCAATTTTTTTTTGTTCCTTTACATTCGTTTCTCCGTCTCTTGTCCTAGGAAATGCCGAGTTCCTCGATCTCTCGTTGTAAAACGAGGATGATCCAAAGAGAAGGAAACGCTCGCGCGATCATTCTTTCCCATCCCCAAAGTTGAGAGCTCGCCCGGCTAAAAATATACCTCCAAAGTGAAATTTAATACCGTGGCGCGCTCGCGCGTATACGCCGAATAACTCGAGGAAATATCCAGCGTCGAAGCTCATATCGTCGACGCCTCCAACCCCCCTCGTACGAGCCCGCGAGTGTCAAACAAGATGCGCCGTGTATAAGAATAGAGAAGCGTGTATCGTGAAACGCGCCCGTCCCCCTTAACACTCCTGCTCCTCAACGCGGTGCCGAAAACGCTTCATTCATTCGCGAGTCTGCTCGCGCCCGATCGTTTTACCAATTGGGCTATCGAGGGAGAGAGTATCGATTCTGGACGCCCCCTTGCTACCTCGAACTCGCGATTGTGGAAGAAAATAAATGAAATCGCCACGAGGAACGATGATGAATTTTTTTTTGCACGCCGCGCGAGAGCCTCGGGGCAGATTCGCGACGAGGACAACTCGCTGCGACATTCTTTTTCGCGCTCTCTATGCGAAGCACTCGCCGCGAGACACGGGGCAAATACACTCGGGCCGGAGCGAAAAAAAAAGTGGGCTAAGGCAGCGACGCCGATTAAGGGGTTACCCCCACTTGCGATTTGGAAAAAATCGATTTTTTTTTTCATGCATTCTTTTGAAGTATAAGCATCTGAGAATGTGTCCTGAAAATTTCAAGTCGATCCGAACAAAATTGACTGAGATACGAGCGTTGAAAGAGTTCTTCTCAAAATGGCATTTCTGAAGTCGGTGACCAAGATTACTCGAACACCAATGAACCGATCTTCGTGAAATTTTGCAGGCTTATTTAATACATAAAAATGTAGTGTTTAATCGTTGGATTTTTTTTTTCGAAAAAAAATGGCCGTTTTATAGCCAAAAAACGACCGTTTTTTTTCGTTAAAATCGAAGCATTAACTTTGACTGTCCGCCATTTTGTGAAAAATGAATATTTTTTAAAATCCTTCGATTAAAGACTAGTTTATACTTATATTTGACTAAATCCATCCGCATTTTTTTCTTCAGATGATCCACTTCGCCGCAATGTTGGTCACCGCAAACCGTGTATATTAAAACATTGTTTCATTGACGGCCATTTGCCACTAAACAATGTAATATTTTTCAATAAAAAAATTACTGAAAGTTCTTCAAGATGTGTTCTTTAATATGGTATATTGATCGATTAAAAAAGTTTTGTAGTTTTCTTTTAAAAAAATCATGAAAAAGGCCTTTTTTTGGGGCTACAAGTGGGGGTAACGCCTTAAGGAATGATCGCGGTGTGAAATTTTGAAAAAATCGATTTTTTTTTTTTTATGGTATCCGATGGTATACGGGGTTGTAAACGTTCTGGTCATATTTTAGATCGAAATTCGAGTTTGCCGGTCGCTGCAGCCTTTCGTAGAAAAAATTGAGGCTTTCTTAAGGGGGCGGGGGGTTGCACTTTTGAAAAATCGATTTTTTTTCTCGTCTTTTCTTATAGTTAAACATTTCAAGAATATAATCGCAAAATTTCGAGTCAATCAGAGCAAAACTCTCGAAGTTATTGACTATTTAGTCCCGCTCCGCGTTTTTCTCGAAACCACTTTTTCAAAGTCCGTGTTCACTGCCATTTGGACAGAATGCTCAGCTGAGATCCTTTTATCGTTTGATGAAGCAAAAAAGCAATACGTTTAATAGTTTTTTATTTATAACGAAAAATCGATAAATTTTTTTCGAAAAATCGATACTTCAAGTTCAAAACGTCACCAAATCGTCAATTTTTTTTTCGCCTTCATCGAACGATAGCTATATGTGTCTAAAGTAAAATGCTTTTTGGGTTTTTGTTGCAGGATGAACGTGAAGGCTGTAATCGTGCACACCATCAAAAAAGGACCATCGCGCGTCGAGGGGGGTGGGAGGCGGATTTTTTGATGAAATTGTTTAAAATTTTTTTTGTATGTAGTAAACAGATCAATAAAATTATATGCCAAGTTTCACAAGTTTTCCGTTGTATACTTTCTTCACAAAAAAATTCCCAAAAAGCGGTAAATATTGCGAAAAAAAAGACAATCCCCCCTTAACAATGTACAAAAGGTTTCAATAAATTCACTCTATCCATATAGAGGAAAAAAATTCGCAAAAAAGTGGTTTTTTTTCACGCTGAAACCCCTACCCTCCCCTTAAGGCACCACACCACGGTAAAACAAATTTGTAATTTTTTTAAGATACATTTGTTGAGGGGCCAGTCCACTTTGAAAATTTAAAAAAATCGAAAGCAAGCAAGACTCGAAGAAATCGACGATGATGAGCAATCAGAAGGGATTTTGTAAGGGGCAGGAATTGCCGATTGATTCGCAACAAGATGACCCTCGATGGTTTTAGAATTTTGATTTTTAATCTTTTTTTTCGAAAAACTGGGAAAAAACGCGTTTTTTAAAACTTTTCTCGTTTTTCATCTGCCATTTTTTTTTTCATTATTTTTGATTCCACAGTGAACAGTTGGGAATATTTTGAGCTTTACAGAATTGAAAAATTCTGTAAAGCTATTGAATGAGGTAAAATTGCATTTTACCTTAAGCCGTTTTTCCACGATTCACTTTTTGCAAGCTTGTGAAAGTTCCAACTCTCGAAGGAAGGTTCAGATCGCTTTGAAATTGTTACAACATATTCTTAGTGTCATCACCTATCGTGTGAGCCACAGAAACAAAAATTTCAATGACACAAAAAAATGTAAAAAATAAAATACCGACAGAAAATTGAGAGAAAAAAATGTTAAGTTGCGAATTTTATTTATTTTTATTTATTTTATATTATTTTATTTTAAAATGAACGACGAAAATTTTCCATGAAAATTGAAAATAAAATTAGCTGGTCCGCCATGTTTTTTGAGGTATCGAAATTCCCCTACGTGATGCTGTAAACCTATATGTCTAGTTTCTAAATATATTTTTATTTTATTTTTCAGATGAACCGTACGGCTTGATCGCTGTCAACCGCCGAGCAGCAATTTCGTCGGAGTGTCCTCTTGGAAGCGGCGTACACCGCAAACTATACTTTAGATCCGAGTACAAAAATTTGTATACAGTCTTCTATATGTATATATTGACTATGAGTATTAATAAAAAAAAATCCATTCATCGTTTGCTTGGAAATAATTACGAAAAATGAACCCTCGTACCGCGCACGTACCACGGTGTGGCGCCTCAACAGAAGATTTTTCACGTCATTTGTTATGTTGCTAGGGAAGTTTTTTGTTGTTGTTGAAATATTCCCATTTTTCTTTACGAAAAACTATCGAAAAAAAGACTAAATTTGATACTTTTCGTTCAAACCATCGCCATTTTTCAAATTTTACTGAAAAAGAAAAACCTCTATAGGAACATAGTGGCTTTCCTACAGTTTGATAATTATTTTGAAATTTTTGTTTCAAATAAAATTTGCGGCCGCAGTCCTGGCCATCATGGGCCACCATCTTTTTCACGCACTTTTCCGCAAATAAAAACAATGTTGAACAATAAAAAAAAAAGAAATTTATAAAAAATAATTTCGGATTCTTTATCGGTGCGTCAATTTGTCAAAAAAATGTAGACCGATTAGCTTATCCTATCCACCAAAAAAGTTGCGAAAATCGGCTATTTTTCGGGCGGTCGCACTGTGACGATTCCTTAAGGGGGAATGTACAATGAAAAAAGAAATTTATAAAAAAATAATTTTGGATTCTTTATCGGTGCTTCAATTTGTCAAAAAAATGTAGACCGATTAGCTTATCCTATCCAACAAAAAAAAATCGCCAAAATCGGCTATTTTTCGGGCGGTCGCACTGTGACGATTCCTTAAGGGGGAATATACAATAAAACAAGAAATTTATAAAAAAATAATTTCGGATTCTTTATCGGTGCTTCAATTTGTCAAAAAAATATGTAGACCGATTAGCTTATCCTATCCACCAAAAAAAAATCGGCTATTTTTCGGGCGGTCACACTGTGACAATTCCTTAAGGGGTTACCCCCACTTGCGATTTTGAAAAAATCGATTTTTTTTTATTGCATTTTTTTGAAGTATACGTATCTGAGAATATGTCCTGAAAATTTCAAGTCGATCCGAACAAAATTGACTGAGATATGAGCGTTGAAAGAGAAGAATCCGCGTCGAAAGAGCGTTGAAAGAGAAACTTTAAACGCGTTTTTCTCAAAATGGCATTTCCGAAGTCGGTGACCAAGATTACTCGAACACTAATGAACCGATCTTCTTGAAATTTTGCAGGCTTATTTAATACATAAAAATGTAGTCTATGATCGTTCGATTTTTTTTTCGAAAAAAAAAATGGCCGTTTTATAGCCAAAAAACTGCCGTTTTTTTTCGTTAAAATCGAACCATTAACTTTGACTGTCCGCCATTTTGTGAAAAATGAATATTTTTCAAAATCCTTCGATTAAAGACTACTTTATACTTATATTTAACTAAATCCATCCGCATTTTTTTCTTCGGATGATCCACTTCGCCGCAATGTTCGTCACCGCAAACCGTGTATATAAAAACATTATTTCATCGACGGCCATTTGCCACTGAACAATGTAATGTTTTTCAATAAAAAAATTACTGAAAGTTCTTCAAGATGTGTTCTTTAAGATGCTATATTGATCGATTAAAAAAGTTTTGTACTTTTCTTTAAAAAAATTCATGAAAAAGGCCTTTTTTTCGCGCTACAAGTGGGGGTAACGCCTTAAGACTTGTACTAAAATGAACAAAAAGCTGAATTGAAAAATATCGTTTTGTTTTTCTCGAATAAATTGTCAAAAATGACTCTCGCAAAGGTATATTCCCCCTTAAACTCGCAACATTTTTCGTATCGTGTGTTCGCAACGTCGAAGAATAGCCCGATTTTTCGTAGTACGTAGCAGCCCGCGTCGACTTTCTTTTTGTTTTTTTGTTTGTTTTTGTTTTCTTTTTTTTTTTTTATCGCGGCGTCACGGAACTTTCGCCCGTACAATGCCGCGTCGGCCGGACTCGCCAGATCGTCGAAAAACCATACGCGTACGCGCGCGAGCGAGTGAAGAAGAAAAAAAAAAAGAAGAAAAGAAAAAAATGTAAATCGAATCAATCTCGCGATCGGGGCTGGCCGTTTGGCCGAACCGCGAACCAACAACGCGACGCAAATACATCTAAATGGACACGGCTAAATTAACGAGCGGTGCGGTAATGAGCCAAGACTCGAGCGTAACTCTTACACACACACACACACACACGGGTGTTTTTTTCTTCGCTCGCACGTCTCTCTCTCTCTCTCTCTCTCTCTCTCTCTCTCACTCCCGCTGGGGAGGGGGGAGGGTCTCTAAACCCGATGACCCACATACTCGATCGATGGGCCTTCGGCGTTTCGCGGACCTAGCGCGCCGCTACCGACTGCTCCGCGATCGATCCTACCTACCGGAGAGCAATTTTCACGCGAATGAAATGGCAATACGCGAAGGAAGCTTTCCTTGCGATCTTTATCCGTGGGATCTCCGCAATTCCAAAAAACGAGCGTCCGTCGAGTAATGCATAGACGGTCGAAGCTTGCGGTAGTCTACGTAGCCTACCGATCGATCTTCACTCGCGCTTCCATCGACCTATCGCACAGTCTCCGCACCGCGACTCGTCCAAGAAGGGGAGGGGGGTGGTCACGAATAAGAAATTCTTGGGCTATGAGGCGTCTCGTGGAAATGCCAGTGGCTTTCCCGACTTTTCTCCCCTCCCCCCGCTCCTTCTTGTACATTTCTATTTCATTTCCATAGAGCGAGAAAAAAAGCGGATTAAATAAAAAAAAATGAGGCATTCCACAAAAAAAAATCCACAAATAATTTTGAAAAATCGAGTTACTTTGGTGAAAAATATTCAGTGTCGATATTTTTTACAAATTTCGTTTTTTTCTCGTTGATTACCGTTCTTTAAGATTTTTCCATTCAAATGGCCGTATCTTTGGCAGGATTCGACGTATTTACATTCGTAAAAAACGAAAATGTGCGTCTTTTTCCAGCCTTCCGGAAAAAAATTAGTTCAGATTTTATTGAGCAAGCCGAACGTCCGTTTCGGGGCAAAATATGCAAAAATATTTTTTTTCTCAAGGAACGACACTCGTTATTTTATTTTTCGAAGTTTCCCCGAATTGTGAATACGAAAAACGGATTTTTGGTATTTTTTATATTATGGGATTCCTAAACACCGTGAAGTGACAGCTATTTTTATTTTTTTATTTTCTTTATTAATATTCGATTGAAGCGTGTGGAGCACTCGCTGGATGTTTACCAGGTTTTTGAAATACATGTGGAATGTATGTCATATGTATTGGAGCCTTGGAGTGCTCTACACTCTACAATCGAATATTAATTTAAAAATTTTTAAAATAAAAATAGCCGTTACTTCACCCATAATATAAAAAACACCAAAAAATCGTTTTTCGTATTCACAATTCGGGGAAATTAAAAAAAATTAAATAACGAGTGTCTTTCCTCGAGAAAAAAAATATTTTTGCATATTTTGCCCTGAAACAGACGTTCGACTTGCTCAATGAAGTCTGAATTAATTTTTTTCTGGAAGGCTATAAAAAGACGCACATTTTCGTTTTTTACGAATGCAAATACGTCAAATCCTGCCAAAGATACAGCCATTTGAATGGAAAAATGTTAAAAAAATGGTAATCAACGAGAAAAAACGTCAGAATTTTCTTAAAAATTTCGACACTCGGTGAATATTTTTCAATGAAGTAACTTGATTTTTCAAAATTATTTGTGGATTTTTTTTACTGGCTGAAGTGACGTGGAATGCCTCATATATTGGTTGATTTAAATAAATGTCTGATCGCGGTTTGCTACAACATTTTTTATTTCGTACAAAAATATAATCAATAGAATGAATTATTTATTTACTACATCGAAACGAATATGCCATGAGACGTAAGTTTTTCAATTTGTTCTAAATCTTAAATAAAAAGTGGATTATTGTTCTCAGTGTACACATAAAGAGACGAATCCCTCCCAGTTTGCCATTTTTTTACCATACGAGAAAGAGCTGTTTTTTTCCTTCGGCGGCTGAAGAGAAAAGAGGTTATAATTTTCCATCCGCGAAAGGAATCCCGCCGGCTCGTAACGCGTAATTGCGGGATCGATACCGCGCGAGTAGTCCAGCAAAAGACACGAAAACCCAGCACTTTTTAACGTAGAATATGAATTTTCGACTGAAGGTAGATAGTTGCTTACTGAAAGTGACGCCGATAAAATGTTGCCGCTCAATTCGCCCCAACCCTGAGAAATAGGGGTTGAAAACTTAAAAATCGCCGTATCTCGATAATCAACAGCCCGATGAAAAAAGGTTTCAAACAAAAGTTGTTTGGAACAATAAAATACGTATAAAGTTCCTCGACCTCCAAGCCCCTATCTTCAAAAATAGAGGTTGAAAACTTAAAAATCGCCGTATCTCGATAATCAATAGCCCGATGAAAAAAGGTTTCAAACAAAAGTTGTTTGGAACAATAAAATACGAATAAAGTTCCTCGACCTCCAAGCCCCTATCTTTAAAAATAGCGGCACAAAAACACGAAAGTCTTTCGAATCGTTTTTGTGCCGCTATTTTCAAAGCTAGGGGATTAGACGTCAGATAACTGTATCCGTATTTTATTATTCCAAACAACTTTTGTTTGAAACATTTTTCCATCGGGCTATTGATTATCGAGATACGACGATTTTTAAGTTTTCAACCCCTATTTCTTAGGGTTGGGGCGAGTTGAGGAGCAAAATTTGATCGGGATTACTTTCAGAATGCGCCCATCTACGAACGGTCAAAAATTCATATTCTCCGCTAAAAAGTGCTGGGTTTTCGTCTCTTTTACTGGAGGCGCGTTTTTTTGCAGTGGCTGCTTCGCCGCGACAAATTTCACTTCGAAATCGCGTGTGATTGAATTGATCTCTTTCGATATTAAAAAAAACATTCGCTAAGGACAGGTTCGTATATTTTAATCCGAGTTTCATTTCAAATGTACTCGGCCGTGTTACACGTGTGTGTGGGTGTGTGTGTATCAACGTCGGGACGAGCGCGACCAAGACGAGGGGTTTGCTTCGCCGGTTGCACGGTCTATCGATCTAGAGACAAGGACGGGCCGAGTCATACGCTTCCGTGTCTCGCTTCTCTCATTCTCCGATCCATTCCACATTGACGTACAGCCAGCCACCCTTTGCCGCGACCACGTGTGTGCGAGAGAGAACGAGTCGAGTGGGTGGAGGGGGGGGGGGGGGGGGGGGGAGTTGTTTGCCCCCAAAGTGCGAGCTACCCTTCGGAATTCTCTCTCCCTCCCGCGCTCTGTCTCTCCCAGTCGTACACGCCTACGTGGAAACATTGCGGGCGCAAAAACACACGTCAATTTTGTCGAGACATTTTTCCTCCTTTTTTTCGTCCATAAGAACGCCCGATTGCGTTTCTCTCGTCAAGTGGACACGGTAAACAACGATAAGAGGGAGTTTCTTTTTTTATTTCCAATGTTAACATCGTATTTTCGTTGAATGCCGCGAGTGAAAGTAGAGACGCGG
>CAUJKO010000185.1:20000-32978 GCA_963210295.1 Ophion ellenae | reverse complement strand
TACCGAGGGGGTTGTGCGGGCACGAGGGAGATAGCGAATGTGCAAAGAGCGTTTCGTTCTACGCTGAGTACGAGAGACAGAGCGAGAGAAAGACATTGGCATCGGAGGGTGACAGAGAGAGTGAAATTTGGGGGATGAATAATCGAGGATCGGAATAAGGGGCTCATTGGCTCGGTAGAAACGAGAGAGAGAGAGACGGCGGTCGCGCGCCGCAGATCTCGCGCGTGTTAAGGAGCAAGGGGACGCGTGGTGGGGGGCCAACGGCACACAGCTGATGCAGAGAGCACCGCCGCGCGCGCGAGAGAGAGAGAGCGACGCGCTTGTGTATAGCTGTGCAGTATCGTTGGATCGCGAGTCAGTAGCACATGAGCGCTCGTACGACGAGTATCGCCGGCGACCAGTCGTCTCGGTTTTTTTTCTCTCGCTCTCTCGTACATACTCTCGCGTGTACACGCATATGTTTGTAAGGCCGAGAATCATTGTAACGAGGGAGAAAATCGTAAAAAGGATAACAATGTCAGCCGATCGACCGAGAAACTCGTGATCCCGATAATAAAAGCCAAACACCTACGAAACGTGGGCGAGATTTTTGTTGTGATTTTTGTGGCTCGTCGCGACGAGTTCGATCGTCTTCCTCGTGCTTTCGTTGTTTTGTTTTTCGTTCTCTCACGCGTGAGAGCGAAGCCCCGACGAGGATCGAAGAGTGCGCGAGGACAAGGGATAAATTAAGTAAATACTTTTTAGTCGGAGACACGAGAGCCGCGACGAGTTGCTCGCTGCATACCTTGCACCTCCGGACGATCATCTCGCGCTCTCTCTCTCTCTCTCTCAGCTGGAAGTAAGAGAGAGAGAGGCCGAACGAGAAGGAACGCAGCGGAGGGCTAATTCCGCCACGACCGAGGCGAAAGGTCGCGATTCCTCGAGCATTACCGAAGACTTCCGGTCTCCGCGGAGCGCTCCTTCGCTCTCTTCCTCTTCGGAACGGCGCGTGCGCCACAACACGCGCTTTTTTCCACCGAGCACAAGCGCCGTCTTGTCGCTCGTCGCAAATTTGTTTTTGTTTTTTCACCACACCACCGGAAGTGCGCTTGTGAATCGTTCTTCCCTTGCTCTTTTCCCTCACCTCGACGGGGATATGCCGCGGGAAGAATAGAGTGAAGTGCAACGAGGTTTTTCAATCGCGAAAAATTTGCAAAAATTTCGAAAATATTTCACGAATACGAAAATGGTGCCCCAACAGCAGGACAGTGCCGCGAACACGGGGATTCCCCTTTTCGGCTCTCTACTTGTGGATAAAAATTCAACCACGCCGTACACGGACGCCACACAGGTAAGAAATATATACATACATATACATATGTACTTTATAGATTTCACGCCACGAGCCGAAAATTTACGAAAGCGCGAGGAAAATAGTGGGGACGGGGGGATCCGAAAAAATTGACTTTTACGAGGGAGAGGGAAGATCGAAAATTTCGAAAAATGAAAGAAATTGAAAGCGCTAAAATAATCAATAAAATCAATAAATTACGGCGGGAAAGACGAAAATTTGAAAAAATGAAGAAAAAAAGGAAACGGTTACGAAATACCGAGACAAAATGACCCAACACCAACGGGCTCCTACGGGCACTTGTGAAAATTAGAAAATTACGAGAGGACAAAAATACGATAAATTATGAAACGGAAAGAAAATTATTACGAAACCACGAGAGGAAAAATACGATAAATCATAATAATTGAAGAAGAAAAAACTCGAACCGAGAAAATTATAAGGAAACTACGAGGGAAAAAATGACCGAAAAAGCAAGTTTGAAAAAATCTATGAAACCGAAAAATTATTAAATGGCAAAAATCCCGCAAAAATAAGAAAATTATTGCCAAATTGCGAGGAAAAAACCCAGAGAGTAAATTTTCAAAAAAACAGGAATTTGGAAGAGAAAAAAAATATTCAAATTGCAAAAATGATTGCGTAGTCAGGAGACAAAAATTGCCAAACGATCAAAACAGACAATGTTGAAAAAAAAATACGAAAACAAAAACGACTAAACAGTTACCATTCGTACTTAGAAAAATTTGGAAAAATAAATGAGATCTTCGTTCTCGCGATGTCCGACTTGCCAGTGTATTTGTCTTCTCTTTTCCGCCTTTTTTTCTTTCTTCGAATTTTCGTTTCGTTCGCTGCTCCGTCGTAGACCAACCTTGGGCGAGCGTTGTAAATATTTTCGATCGTTTCGAGACCGCGCTTTCGCTCTCTTTTTTTTTCCCCTCTCTTTCCCCTCTCAAAAAATCGTTCGTTTTTGGGCGCGGATGGTCGCGACTAGTCAATTTTTTTCCTTCCGTTTTCTCAATACCGCGCGAAATAAAATATTCCCGTACGTGGGACGAGTCTCAACGCACGAAAAGACGAATGTGTCGAAAAATAATTATGTCAAAGTTCGCATCGTTGGAACGCGACGAAAGGATTTTTTTACAATTGAATTTTCTTATTTTTATTATTATACCATTTTTTTGTGGTTTTTTTTATACTAGTTCGCTAAGTAAGCGTTGAAAAATATTATTTCGGGAATTCTGTTAGGCGAAATATGCCGAAATAAGTTAAGGGGGAGCCTGAATTAGAAGGTAAAAAAAAACGTTTTTTTTTTCGGGTTTTTTTTTTTGGAAGGCAAAAACACAAGTGAGCCAAGTAAACATTGAGGGATCGTTTCATGTATATTTAAAGTGTATAAAAAAAATTGTCTTTTTTGTCAGGTTTGAAAAAAAATGTGTTTAAAAAAACACTTTAACGTGCTATAAAAATTATTTTCAAAATTTTCAACGTTTTTTTAATTTTTATATATAAATTTATAATTTTAAAATAATTTTTATTTTTCAATTTTATTTTTTTAATTTTAAAATAATTTTTCAATTTAAATTTATAATTTTAAAATAATTTTTCAATATAAATTTATAATAATTTTTTTCAACCCAAACAAACTTTTTCAACGTTTTTTTTTAAATCCCTTGGAAGAGATTTTCATACTGAAGAAAATAAAAACTTTGGTTTGTTTCGTTAGGTCGTTTAGTTTTTTTTTTGCCATCACGCCCGCCAATTTGGAATAATCGTGAAATAAAAACTGGAGAAAAGGCGCTTCAAAGTTTTCATTAGGAGGAAATATCAATCGCTTCTCTGCTTTTGGCCTTGTTCGAAAATATTTAAAATTGGCCTCTGTAACTTTGTAAATATATTCTTGGATAGTTTATCTATCGATTTAAGCAATGAAAAAAAAAACGATTTTTCTATATATATATATATATATATATATATATATATATATATATATATATATATATATATATATATATATATATATATATAAATTAGAGTGCATCGAAAGTACAAGGAATATAGGTCGAATACTAGAGAAATCAAATAAGAATAATGATACAATCATAAATTTACGTTTTAAATGAATACATTATTATTATTATTATTATTATTATTATTACAATTAAAGGGGCTAGAAAAAAGAAGAATACTTTTTATCTTTTGCACGCGTTTGGCCGGGAGGGAATTTCGGTGAATCGGGTACGAAGTTGGCGAGAAACTTTTTGGCATATGTGACCGCGCGAGCGGCGCGCGTGTATGTGCACGAAATCTCGTGACCACCGACGACGTTTTCATTGCGCCGGAAAATCCGCGTTTTCTCGGGAAAACGCGATAAAGAAGAAATAAAACGTCCGCAAAAAAGGGAAATTCCATACGAGGAGGATCGTTGGATTTTCGTTGGACAAAAGTCAATAAATACAAAATCACGAAAAAAGTAATACATTGTTGCGAAAGAAAGAGAAAAAAAAATACGGTTTTTTACATTTAAGATTACGGACATTATGTAATCCGTTTTAACGGAATTAATAATTATTATTATTGCACGTTGATTATTTTTCACTCTCGAAAGTTTACTCAACTTTGTTGCTTGTTATTTTCACTTTCGAAATACATGAAAAATTCGTAGCGATCGAGATTGAAATTTTTTTTTTTCATTTCACAGATGAGCGAGATAATTAATAATGAAAAGTAAATTCATTTTTTATACAATAATAGTATAAATTTACAATTTTATTGTATGGTTTATTCATCGTATAAAACATTTTTTATACAACAAAACATTTTACACAGCGATACAAATTTTATACAAACCCCTTTTATACAACTATTATTATTATTATGAGTATACGTGAAACATAGTAATTAAAAAAATAACTTCCAATCGCGCCAGGGCGTTTCGAAGGTGAAAAAACATGTATACATTTTTTTCTTCCACTTTGAGATTTTATTTTCTTTCGACCATACATACAGTATAATAAAGGGTAAAAAGTAAAATATTTGCACATCTCACACGAAACTGTTTTTTAATGTGGCTCAATTTTTGTTGTTGCTTTTTTTCTCGAGATTTTTGTAAATGGACGTACATTTAGGATCAGCTATCGAACACAGAAGCTTAATAAATAACTTTTTTCGAAGGATAATTTTTGTCGAATTTTTTCTTATTTTTTTTTCGACTTATTTTTACTTATTTTTTAAACTTTTTTTTCCCAGCACAATTTTAAATAGCCGACGTGTACAAATACTTTTCTTTACCCACTGTGTATATTGTAGGAATTTTCGTCTATTAAATCGTCTAAAAAAAAATCACCCCACAGTTAAAAAAAAACGAACTACCCGAAAAAGATCGTGAGACCGAGAAAAGAAGGCTCGAGTTCGTGTTTCGATTATAAGCGCCATGTACTCGAAGCCACTTCTCGGGCTAGTGCAATGTGCAATGCAACATAAAAGTCGTCTTGGAAAAATAAATTTCCTCATATATATATATATATATATATATATATATATATATATATATATATATATATATATATATATATATATATATAAGATTGTCGGAGATAATTTATTTTTCCAAGCCTCTCCTCCTCTCGACCCTTTTCCCCCATACACATTTTTCTCGTGGCATCCATCGGGGTCACGAGTGTAAAAATTTTTTTTGGGCCGTTTGCTGGTTCAGGCAGCGTTCTCGCGGGTGAAAAACGTGTCGCGCGGCGGTGATACGACGTCGAGGCGCGAGATACCAAGGGCGCGCTTGATATGCGCGCAAAGATCGCAACTTTATCTCAAAGAGCTCGTCTGTTCGGGCGAATGCACGCGCGCTCGAAATTTCGCGCAACGCGCAAATGCCTGTGGGTGTGTGTACACAGGCCAAACAATCGCACGCATGTCGGGAAAAAAAGGCCAAAAGAAAACGCGTTACTGATAACCTCGTATTTTAGGGCCAACGATATTTACTAATAATCATAGTAATATTAATATAATAATAGGCAAAATAATCGGTATAATAGGTATGATAAATCATGCGTCATTTAAAAAATGACAAATAAATTAAAAAAAAAAAACAAATATATGAACAACAGCAATAACGATTTAGGTGTAATAAAATAATAATAATAATGTAGGCGTAATAGATGGTGGGTCGTATGATAAATGATTTAAAAAATATCAATCATGGTAATTATAATTTACGTGGAATGTAATAACAATAACGAAGGATCGAAAAAAATATATAAATCGGGGTAGGCAGGTAGACGAGGGTCGAATTAATATGCGAGGAAATTATTAGGGAAAACGATAATTAGAAAAATATACATATATATATATATATATATATATATATTCTTAAGTAAATGTCGAAACGATTCTTTAATCATTTGTGCTGAATTTAACCGAATGTAACCAAGAAAAAATGGTTTTTAATCAAATTAAAAAAAAATCGTTAAATTCAGCACAAATTAAAAATAAATCGTTTTAGGCCTGTCGCAGCCGAATTGGAAATCACAAAATCATTAATAGCATTATTGGAGATTGAAATGATAAAAAAAACTTAAAAAAAAATATTATTAATAAGAAAATAATGGGAGGAAAAATGGGCCCACGACGAGTATAGTCTTAAAAATCATAGAATGTGTCACTCTATTTTAGAGAATTTTTTGAAAAAAAATAAAGATGGCAATCATTTTTGAAAAAAATAGTTTTTACTTATAAATTATTAAGGAAAACGATAATTAGAAAAAGGATATTTCGAATATATATATATATATATATATATATATATATATATATATATATATATATATATATATATATGTATAAATTCTTAAGTAAATGTCCAAACGATTCTTTAATCATTAGTCCTGAATTTAACCGAATGTAACCAAGAAAAAATGGTTTTTAATAAAATTTAAAAAATTCGTTAAATTCAGCACAAATGAAAAATAAATCGTTTTAGGCCTGTCGCAGCCGAATTGGAAATCACAAAATCATTATTTTATTGGAGATTAAAATTATAAGAATCTTTATAAAAAATATTATTAATAAGAAAATAATAGGAGGAAATGGGCCCACGATGAGTCTAGTCTTAAAAATCATAGAATGTGTCACTCTATTTTAGAGAATTTTTTGAAAAAAAAATAAAGATGGCGATCATTTAAAAAAAAATAATTTTCACTTTCGAAGCGAGAAAACGTTGACATTGATAATTAATGATTTTTTTCTATTTTTTTATCGAAAGTATGCTTCAAAGTGAACAAAATTTATACAGTGACATTTGTCGGTATCTCAATTAGTTCAGGAGTTATCGGCGTTTAAACGTTTTCGAAATTTCCGAAATCGACATTTTTCGAAAAATTATAACTCCTAAAAGAGAAGAGATGAAAATCTAAAAATTGGTGAGGATATTCCTTTTGAGGGGTACAATTTTACGTTAAAAAATCAGGAAAACCAAAAATGGTCGGGGTCACGGGCAAGGTGAAATGGCGTGAAACGCCCCATATAATAATATTATATATATATATATATATATATATATATATATATATATATATATATATATATATATATATATATATATATATATTATACACAAACACACACACACGCACACGCATATATATATATATATATATATATATATATATATATATATATATATATGCATGTATGCATATGCGTATAAAATTAGTAAAAACAACGAAAAACAAGAAGATTCTGACACAGGTGAAATTTGTTGACGGGCAGTTAGCCCTGGAAGCGCCTACACTCCTCTGACCGTCCCAGACCCGAGCTCGATTCTAATCGTTCCGTAAGTCGCCGCTCCGATCATCGACGAGAACACGCACACATGTACGTGGACTTGGTCGTGCGCGCGAGGCGCCCGTTTCAACTTCTTTCCTCCTCACTTTTGTTTCCATCATTTTTTCCCCGCTTGCTCGTTCTCGACTGTTGAAAGCGCGCGCGGGCGCGCGTACGTGTGTGCCGGAGCCCGACACGTTCGGACGCGCCCGGTCCGTCCGCGGTTTGTTTTGGTCGTTCCCGTCGCCCGAAAGGAGGCAAAGCGAGGAATAAAAGAAAATAATAAAAAAAACATACCCGAGAAGATTAAAATAATGATAATCACGACGAGACTCTGCATAGGGTAATCTATCGCAATAATGAAAAAGTTGTTGCGGTATATTGTCTCAACGATAACGGCATAAAAACGACATTAACCAAAATGAGGTAATTATTTAGATAAGTGACTTTTCCGAAAAATGAACGTAACATTTTTGCTGTTTTCTCATTTATTGGGTTATAAATGATGATATTCGGTCGGGGGAAGTTGAAACTTTTCATTGATACATTTTTTACGAGCAAAAAGTTGTTGAAAGTAATTTGGAATTTTTCAAAAACCCAAACGATCCCAATTAGGCGTCAAAATTTTCAAAAATTCAAACAAACCCAATAAAGGCGTCGAGATTTTCAAAAATCCAAACAAACCCAATAAAGGCGTCGAAATTTTCAAAAACCCAAACAAACTCGATAAAGGCGTCGACATTTTCAAAAATCCAATAAAGGCGTCGAAATTTTCAAAAACCCAATCAAATCCAACATGGGCGTCGAAATGTGCAAAAAACCAAACAAACCCAATAAAGGCGTCGACATTTTCAAAAACCCAATATAGATATCGAAATTTTCAAAAACCCAAACAAACTCGATAAAGGCGTCGACATTTTCAAAAACCCAATAAAGGCGTCGAAATTTTCAAAAACCCAATCAAATCGAACATGGGCGTCGAAATGTGCAAAAATCCAAACAAACCCAATAAAGGCGTCGACATTTTCAAAAACCCAATATAGGCGTCGAAATTTTCAAAAACTCAAAAAAAACCAATAAAGGCATCGAAATGTTCAAAAAACCAAACTACCCCAATATAGGCGTCGAAATGTCCAAAAACCCAAACGAACTCAAACAAACTGAATACAATAATTTCAGTTCAATTGGGAATTTATAACCCAATAAATGACAAAATAGCAAAAAAATAATCATTTTAGGTTCATTTTTCGGAAAAAAGCGCTTAACTAAAGAAATGCCCATAATAATAATAATAATAATAATAAATTATTATTATTAAATAATAATTTTATAATAATTATTTAATAATAATTAATATAAAATTATAATAAATTAATAATAATAAATATAATAAGAAAATAAATATAATAATAGAAGAATAGAATAGAATACAAGAACAATAGAATAATAGAAGAATAATATAAATATAATAATAATAATAATAAGAAATATAATAATAATAATGGTTCGATTTAAGATCGAGCCCGACCCCCAGGGGTAGTTGAATGTTTCCCAGTGCAAGCTGACGAATTGCGTTGCCCGCAGCAATAAAATAAAAAATAAAAATCACCATAATTAAATAATAATAACATTCGTCATCGCGATGGGACTTTATATGGAACAATTTTTCGTAGTGACGCAAAACTTCTTGCAAGTTATTGCTGTATTAACGTTAACGGCCAAAAAAAGAAACAACTCTTACCCAAAATATTAATGATAATAATAATATCACGATAATAAAAAATAATAATAAAATCATGAAAATAAAAAAATTACAATATTATGATGACAAAATATAATAATAAAGTCATGATAATAATTTGAAGATAATGATAATGATAACGTGCACAATCATTACGGGTCTTCGTTGCCAGGGCACGGGGTCGCGGGTCAATCGCCCCCGGTGGAGAAGAACGACGCTTAACATTGTAGTTGAAGCCGTTTGAACTCGGAAACGCGATATTTGAAGTGCGAAACCACAAAGTATGAATGCGCGCGCGTTATGGCACTTGGTGCTGATATACCGCTTGTCTATGTCTATATATATATGCCCATACGTACATAACGATAATTATGTGTGCGCGGTGTATACGTATATAGAAACGTATAGTACGTAGCGGTAAAGATTCGCTCTCAGTCCTAAAAAAAACGAAAACCCAGCACTTTTTAGCGTAGGATTTGAATTTTCAACCGAAGGTATATGGTTGCATACTGAAGGTAACCACGATAAAAAGTTTCCCCTCAACTCGCCCCAACCCTTAGAAATAGGGGTTGAAAGCTTAAAAATCGCCGTATCTCGATAATTAATAGCCCGATGGAAAAATGTTTCAAACAAAAGTTGTTTGGAATAATAAAATACGGATAAAGTTATCCGACGTCAAATTTCCCATCTTTGAAAATAGCGGCACAAAAACGATCGCTCTCGCTTTTTCGATTTCTTTTTTTTTATTTCTTCGCTCGCTAACGATCGGACTCATAATCGGCTCGTTCTACTTTTTTTTTTACCCTCGAATTCGGTTTTCTCGTTTTCGTTCGACGATTAATTAAAGTGATATACAAATTGGGCCCGAGAAAAGGCAAAATGACTTCGAACGAGTGTTCCGCTTTCGTCACGATATTTCGAGGGAAAAAAGACATTCGAACACTATTCGCCTTGGGCAGTGTCGATCATTTCGAATAGTCTGAGATTAAAAAAAACTATTATTATTATACTTGGCAATACTTGTAATTAGCAGTTTATTATTTTTGTCGTTGTTATTATAATACTTGATATATATAATTATTCCTTTATTATTGTTATTTATGAATTATGAAAAAAATGATATTAATTATTCTTATCAATATTAATTTAATTAATTATTAATATATTAATATTTAATTATAATTATTTATATATAAATATATAAATATATATAATTATAATTAATTAATAATAATAATAATTATTCATTATTATTTTAATTATTATTATCAATTATTTAAAATAATAATAATTATCAATAATAATGAGTAGCAGTAGTAGATTTATTCCCCAGGTATGTCCTTTCGGGGTTTTAAATAAATTAATCATTACTATTATGAATAATGAATAATTCTTATATAATGAATAGAATATAATGAATAATAATTTTTATTACTGCTTTATTATTACTACCATCATGATTTATTCTATTTACGTCGTTCGATAACTGAAATTATTTTTTTTTAATGGTTGAAATGCCTCTGAATTTTACCTCTGAAATACCTCTGAATTTTCGTTTTATCGTTATATAATTTTTTAAATAAAAAAATATGTAAATTGAGGGGAGAGATACCGTTGGGCGAGGAAAAATTGCAGATTTTCATGATTTTTTTTTTTTAACATTTGTTCACTATTTTCGAGACTTGGGGTATGTTTTATTACGACTTTTGGCTGTCACATGGTATTTTATTTTTTATTTTTATAAATCTTTCAAAATGGCAGGGTCGCGGCGGATGTTGTCGGACGGCGTGACACGTAGCGTCTACGGCATTAATCTGAGAAAAACCAGCGAATATTTTTCTTTCATTGACACTCATACGCGGAATATGAACCACAAAAAAGTGAAAAATGTTATGAATCGATAAAACGGTACGCTTTGAAAGAAAAAAATATTACATTTTCCGAAATTGAGTGGCTACATTTTGCAATAAAAAAAAACGTTTTTTTTTTTTCAAAAACATTTATCTTCATGTTTGAGACAATAAGGTTATGGAGATTTATACAAAATTTCATCAGAATCGGTCGATTAGTTTTTCAGCTATACGTCGCGCGAGTTTTGAAAATGCAGTTTACAAAAGCCTGCCATACCTCGGCCATTTTTAAAGATCAATAAAAATAGAAACACACCATGTAACAGCCAAAAGTGAAAGACACGAAAATCCAGTACTTTTAGCGCAGAATTCGTATGTTTAGCTGAGACTAGATGGTTTCATACCTTCATAGGGTTTTCACCCCTATGGAATAGGGGTTGAAAAAAACTTAAAAATCGCCGTATCTCGATAACTAATAGCCCGATGAAAATTGTTTTAAAACAAAAGTTGTTTGCAACAATAAAATACGTATAAAGTTATCTAACGTCCAACTCTCTATCTTCGAAAATAGCGGCACAAAAACGATTGGAAAATTCGAAAGTGTCTGTTTCGCGTTTTTGTGCCGCTATTTTCGAAGATATGGGCTCGGACGTCAGATAACGTTATACGTATTTTATCATTCCAAACAACTTTTGTTTGAAACATTTTCTCATCGGGCTATTAATTATCGAGATACGGCAACTTTTACGTTTTCAACCCCTATTTCTTGGGGGTGGGGCGAGTTGAGGGGCAACATTTCATTGGGGTTGCTTTCAGTATGCAACCATCTAGCTTCTGTCAAAAATGCTAATTCTACGCTGACAGTTGTGGGTTTTCGGCTCTACTGGACTATGATAAAACAGTCTGAGTCTAAAAAATAGCAAAAAAATCCTACATTAAGGGGTTACCCCCATTTGCGGTTTTGAAAAAATCGATTTTTTTTTGTTGCATTTTTTAAGAGTATAAGCATCTGAGAATGTGTCCTGAAAATTTCAAGTCGATCCGAACAAAATTGACTGAGATATGAGCGTTGAAAGAGAAACTTTAAACGCGTTTTTCTCAAAATGGCATTTCTGAAATCGGTGACCAAGATTACTCGAACACCAATGAACCGATCTTCTTGAAATTTTGCAGGCTTATTTAATACATAAAAATGTAGTCTTTAATCGTTCGATTTTTTTTTTCGAAAAAAAAAATGGCCGTTTTTTTTTCGTTAAAATCGAACCATTAACTTTGACTGTCCGCCATTTTGTGAAAAATGAATATTTTTTAAAATCCTTCGATCAAAGACTAGTTTATACTTATATTTGACTAAATCCATCCGCATTTTTTTCTTCGGATGATCCACTTGGCCGCAATGTTGGTCACCGCAAATCGTGTATATAAAAACATTATTTCATTGACGGCCATTTGCCACTAAACAATGTAATATTTTTCAATAAAAAAATTACTGAAAGTTCTTCAAGATGTGTTCTTTAAGATGGTATATCGATCGATTAAAAAAGTTTTGTAGTTTTCTTTAAAAAAAATCATGAAAAAGGCCTTTTTTTTGCGCGACAATTGGGGGTAACGCCTTAAAAAAAAAAATCATGAAAACCAGCAAATTTTTTCCTCGCCTATAGGTATCTTCCCCCTTAAGAAAAAAAATCGAATTCGTGATAGATACGCCGAGACCGTTCTAAAAAAAATGGAGCTCGCTCAACGCCGGATTGACCGAGAAGAGGAGACCCCCCCCCCATTTATCTACCTAGGTGTGTTATTATTATATCGCGGCCAGGCCCCTGAAATTTTCTTTTTTTTTTCTTCGTTCCTTCTGGCAAGGGGACGATGAGGGGCGGCTGAGGGGGGGTGCCTGGCATTTATTTGTCGTTTTTTGTTTCTTTCGTTCTCATTTCGTCGGGATTCCGTGCACATGATGCGGAGGAGGAGGAAGCGAGATGAAATCACAACGGATAATGTTTTACACGAGATGGAGAGAGAGAGAGAGAGAGAGAGAGAGAGAGAGCGAGAGGGAGAGAGAGAGAGAGGGCGGGGGGCATTTTGGACCGGTCAATTATATCTCGGGATTTTAATGGTTCTTGCCTCTAATTCTAGAGCTCGACGACGACGACGACGCTCTTTCAGGTGTAGTCCTGGGTCCCTTTTTTTCCGTGCCTTCCGCTTGGCTCTGGAGAAAGAATCACACACAT
>CAUJKO010000185.1:0-12500 GCA_963210295.1 Ophion ellenae | reverse complement strand
TTAAGTTTTTGATGAAGCCTTTCCAGGGCTGTATTACGTGTCAGAATGGTAATACGCGTAACAATAGGTCTGTAGCCCAACGGTGTCTTTATCGACGGCGCAGTCTTTCCTCGATGTCAGAATCAGGACCAATATTGGAAGTGAGATGAGTTTCACGTGTATTTTTATACTTGCCGAAATGTTGATCAAAGGTCTCTTTCCTTGGGACTCCTGTTATAACAAACAGTCGACGTCTTTACAGAAAGAGGACGAACCTTGGTGAGTACGATGCGAAACTGGTGAAGAATCAGAGCTTGCCAGGATTTGGAACAAGGTGTCTTCAGGTTAACACAAAGGAGAAGATCACGAGTTAATTGTGTCAATGATTTAATTACACTTATATCAGTTCGTTACATCGATGTTATTTTAACTCGGATGCGGATAACACTCTTCCGGTTTATTAGCGCGATGGTTTAAACGTTACAACAAACGCGTTCGCGTAATTTACGGAGTTTCTTAATGAAAACTTGCGCGTGTTATCCCGTGTACTGTACGGCGTATCGCTAGCGTAGCAGCTAACAGTCGAGGTCTTTAAGAGAGAACCTCTTCGTAACAGTGATTTCACGATTCTGACTTATAGGTCGTCAGTCCCGTGCTACGCAGGGCCGATATTTGTCGGATAGCGATAGTGGGGCAAGGGTTTACGTGACTGCATTTCTAGGAATGCATCCGTGGGACCCATCGATAAGTATATATTCCCACGCGTTAGTCTGACTCAGTCCGCAGTGTTTCAAGGGTTTTGGACAACGGACTCACGCCGAAGGCGAAGCGCAATAAAATTTAATCTTATAAAATATTTATATAAACGTTGAGAGCTCGGGCGCATATGCAGGCCGAGAAATATCGATACTTAATCCTAGACAAAGTTGCTTTGTGCGTTGGTCGCTTGGTCACGTACGCAAGCCATGAGACATAGCGAGTTATATTAACGAAAAAATATATGAGCATATATTTTTATTTTGTATTTATATTTGTTCTTATTCTATGGATATGAGAATAAAGTATTTGCTCTAATTAAGGCAATTTATGCGGTTGGCTTAACACCCCCCAAGTTAGATTGAACTTCGGCGATAATGAATTTAGATGTCGAAGGTCTTATCTCTTTTGGTTCCGCTACAATATTTTTCGGGGCTCCCGATAGGTTTGATTGTTCTTGCCGTTCTGTCAAGTATTCTAGTTGTTTTTGACGTTTTTGCAGTTCTATTTTCGCTTTATTCTCATATTTCTTAATTTTCTTATTGGCTCTGGGGCAACAACATTTGAAGAGTCCGTTTCTGAGAAATTTAAGGACGGGCGTTACAGCTCCGCATCGCAATAGTACAAACAATATACCAGTTATTCCTAATGATGGCAAACCTATTTTAATGAGCTTATCGAGTAATCCATTCATGGTTTTCCAAAATTCGTCGTGTTTAAGTATGATACTGGCTTTTTCTATGTCTTTGCTGATGTCATCTAGATCTTGACCAATATTTTTTAGGTAAGTAGTGTCTATCTGGTTTGGCACATCTTTTATACGCATAACTAATTGTGAAAAGTTTATTGCCAAGTACGTTAGACTCGGATTTATCAATCGATATTCTTTTGGAATTCCATTCAGGATTGTTTTGGTATTGCCTTGCATTAGCGTACATTTATCCGTTGTTTTCAACAGTGTCACTTCTTTAATGTAAATTTCGCTTCTATAGTTCTTACATTCTACAAGTACCAGAACTGGTTTTTCAATGTTCGGTATTAACAACACTCCGCGATTATCGTATAATGAGATATAGCTCATGTTGGTGACGTTGATTTTACTTAGCTCGCATTGTTTGATGTCGCTTTGACACGTTGGTTTATTGATTCTATCGTAAATCGGGTGCTTATAGTGTGTAACATAGTAATTATCAATCTTCTTCATTCGCATAATCTCAATTTCATTAGTTATCATATAGTTGCTCCCTTGTCTTAACAAGTGGGAATATTTTGGAGCAGCGACGACATATGTATTATTGTAAATCTTTGGGATAGGTATGACGTTATACAATTTCCACTGATTATTTTCTAGTTTAGGGATCGTTAATTCGAAGATGAGATTGCTGCCTCTGAACAGTATTATTTTGTCGGCGATATCTATGAAGTGTTGCGCTCGCGTTTCGTTGTAATAATTGAACACATGGTCGGCGTTTGATTCCTTTAGTAGTTTATCGATCATGTCTAAAATGACTTCCGGTTCTACTAGTTGAGGTAGAATCTTTTTGGTTTCAATAGCTAGTATTACATTATTTATATCGAATAGTAAAGTATCTATGCACGACATGAGAGATATTAGGTACATACTTCGGAATTGCGCTTGTTTTAACATTTTGATGTGTTCTCCTGTTTCGGTAGCTAATTTACGAATAACTGCTGATTGTTTCTGAACTGAGGTTTTAATGAGGTTTACTGAATCCGTTACATTTTGAATGTTATCGTCGATCCTGTCTATGTCATCGCTAGTAGCAGTTCCGTATAGGAATTTTTGGATATTACCACAAAAGTTACAAACTCCTCTTCTGCGTCGTCTAGGAGTCAATATATCGCACGCAACAACCAGGTCTTGATTTCCTGTTTTTGTGATATATTCGGTTATTTCCTTTAAGTTTTTGAGCGTGGGTATTACTTTATTACGATTTTCCGGTGTGTCTTTAATATTATTGAGTTGTAAGAATTTCGTCTGCAGGTCATATATAATATCATCTCTTTGTAAACAGGTGTATCCACTGAGGGTTGGTGTTATTGTTCCCCATGTTCTGTATGGCATAGCGTCTTCAAATCTTTCTCTTAGCTTTTTTATTTTCTTCGTTGTCAGTTGTTTACTAAAAACGTGATCATCGTCTTTAATCCCAGGATTTAAGGTTGTTAACAGTTGAACTTGCTTCCTCAATTTATAGACCTTCAGATTGATGGGGTTTATTATTTCTTGGACATCATCTGACAGTTCTACATATTGGTCAGCTAGTTTATCGATTTCTTTATAGGCTGTATAAATGCTCCTAAGGTCGATAATTATTGAGAACCTCATTTCTTCACTATAGGTCACTACGTATGCCTGATATTCTTCTATGAATGAAGTGTTTGAGAAGGTTACCTGTTCGATAGTAAAAGCGCTGTTAATTGCGATGAGCGTGATCGTTGTCATCAGCAATGTCTTCATTATGTTCGTCATCTGGAAAGAATAACTTTATTCTATTTAGGTGGACTATTTTTTCTTTATCATCGATTTTTATCTTAAGGTTTGACTTATCTCTGTAAATTTCTATTATTTCGTATGGTCCTAACCATTCGAGGTCTAACTTATGTTTTTTACTTTCGTTGTGAAGGTAAACTTTCTGTCCCGTCTTGATCTTATCAAAATCCAGTTTATTTTTACTTTCGTTTAATCGTTTGGCTGTTTGTTCTTGTTTCAATTGTAAACGTTCGCGTGCTTCTGAGAGTATTGTGTCGTGCGTATGTGTCCACTTCTTTAATAAATCGTCATAAGTCAATGATTTTTTATGAGGTAGGCTTGATGGCTTTTTAAGTTTTCTATTAAATGCCAATTCGTCAGGTCGATATCCAGTTGCACTGTGTACCGAACTGTTATAAGCGAAGGCTACCAATTTCAATATATCTTTCCAATTGTCTATATGTCCCTCACACATGGTTTTTATTGATTCCTTAAGAAGGGAATGCATTCTTTCAATGCTCCCATTACTTTGAGGGTGGAATGCGGTAGTTTTGATATGCGAAATACCGTGTAATTGTTCGAAATCCTTCATTAATTTTGAATTAAATTCTTGTCCCTGGTCTGTTAAAATGATATCAGGGGATCCATGGATCATTATAAAATCATCGTTTAATGTTTGGATGATCTCCGAGCTAGATTTTGTCTCGAGTGGGCATAATACAATGTACTTAGTTAGACAATCTTGTATACTGAGGATATATTCATGCCCTGAACGCGATCTTTGTAGTGGGCCGAATATGTCTAACGCAATTTTTTCAAAGGGCTTATCTGGCAGTTCGGGTACAATAGCAGGAGCAATGTTCCGATTTCTCACAGCTTTAAATTTTTGACATATTTTACAGTTCTTAATATAATGTTTGACGTCTTCTTCGAGGCGTTCCCATTCCCTGTGTTCTTTTGTTCTTTGTATAGTTTTATACTCTCCAAAGTGTGAGCTTAGGTTAGTACCGTGGCTTTCTGCTATTATTTTCTTTTTGTCTATGTAGTCAGGTTCCTTGAAGGTCGAAAAGCAATATTCATACTGTGTTTCGTGGTCTTTGATACTAAAGAATCTTAATATCGATAAAATCTCTTCCTTCTCTGCTTTGGTCATTACATCATCTGTAAATATCCTAACATGTTTAGTTCCTTTGATTTTATTGATGGTAAGCTTGGATCTTACTTTATTAAGAATCTGATAGTAGAGACTTTGAGGTTTATTATTTGTCGGTTGGGTGATTTTTATCCAGTGTTTTCCTTTTACATTGGGTTTCTCTTTTAAAAGGTGTCCCAAATTGTTGGGGTTAAACAACTTGTATGTCGAGTATTGATAATAGTCATATGGCAGTTCTACGCCTAAATCAATTTGGGGTTGATCTGAAGTCTCGTCTTGATTCGTTTCGTCTTCGTCACTGAAACTCTCTAAATCTTTCATAGCGTTTGAGTCTCTTGGTCTTAAGTTGTAATTAATTTGGTTACGGCTTTCAGGGGTTTCCTGACTTTTCTTCACATGATTTATTTCATCATTCGTGGTGCTCATAGTTTTGAATTCTTTCTGAACATTGTCTATCATTGATTTAAGTTTATTAGGGGCTGTTTTACTCTGTTTGTAAGTGTTTCTCCGAGCTATCCGTTTGATTTTAAATTCTGTTTGCTCAATATTGCTGGTAATTATATATTGGTTGTTCCCGTACGAATCTGTTTCAATGTGATAAATGAGTTCGTTGTTAAATGTCTTGTCCTTGTTGTAGTCCTCAGGTAATTCCATATGTGCTTCTCTAGACAATGCGTCAGCTACTACATTATGTTTTCCCTTTACGTATTCGATGTCGAATTCATACTCTTCGAGTTTAAGTCTCCATCGTAATAACCTCGATGCAGGGTCTGGTTTATTAGCTAACCATTTTAATGCCTGATGATCAGTTTTTATTGTAAACTTTCTTCCTAAAAGATATTGTCTGAATCGTTTAACTGCCCAAACTATAGCGAGTAGTTCTTTTTCTGTTGTCGTGTAGTTGGTTTCGGCTTTATTTAACGTCCTCGATATATAAACGCATGGGTGTCCTTCCTGTGATAATACAGCTCCTAGTCCTTGATTTGAGGCATCAGTCGTTAATACAAATTTTTTCGTATAATCCGGATATTTTAATACAGGATCATTCGTGAGGATATTCTTTAACGTGTCGAATGCTACTTGACATTTATCCGTCCATGTTATTGGTCCACTTTTGTTTTCCTGATAATTTTTGGTTAGGTCAGTCAAAGGTTTAGCTATGGATGAAAACTTCGGGATAAATTTTCTGTAGTATCCTGCGAGTCCTAAAAATGATTTAATTTGCTTAGGTGTTTTAGGTATGGGGAATTCTTTTACAGCTTTGCATTTTTCTACGTTGGGTTTTACTCCGTCACGTGTAATAACATGTCCCAAATATTCGAGTTCAGGTTTCACGTATTCGCATTTATCTGGCTGTAATTTCAAATTTGTATCTCTCAGTCGATTGAAGAGTATTATCAAATTTTGATTATGTTCTTCCATGGTTTTTCCAAAAACTATTATATCGTCCAGATATGCAAAACAAATTTTTCCTATTAATCCTCTTAATGCAGTGTTCATCATTCTTTGAAATGTTGCCGGTGCATTTTTTAATCCGAAGGGCATTTGTAGGTATTCAAAGTGTCCTTGGTTAGTACTAAAAGCGGTATACTTTCTAGATTTTTTCTCCATTGGTATTTGGTGGAATCCTGCACTTAGATCGAATGCAGAAAAAACTGCGGCTTTTCCTAGGTCGTCGAGAATATCTTCTATAACAGGCAAGGGGTATGAATCCTGAGCTGTTTTTTCGTTCAATTTTCTATAGTCAATCACCATTCTCCATTTTGTCTTTCCTGACGCATCTTTTTTCTTTGGTACTATCCAAATGGGTGCATTGAATGGTGATTGAGAATGTTGAATTATTTTCTTTTCTAATAACTCTTGCACTTGTTTGTCCACTTCTTCCTGATGGATTTTAGGTGGTCTGTAAGATTTGATATTGATGGGTTTCGTTGGTTCGTCAATTACGATTACGTGTTCTGCTAAGTTGGTACTTGGTGGCTTGTCATGGTCTAATTGGAATAGATCTGAATAGTTCTGTATGATTTTCCAAATTTCATCTTTTTCTTTAATACTCTTTATGTGCTCCAGTCTAGTCTTGGTTTTCAGTTCCTGAATTCTTTTATTACTTTGGTTACTTTTGTTGCTCGTTAACCTCGGTTTTACTTCAAAGATTTGAATGTTTTTTGTTTGAAAAGTGATGTTCTTCTTTCCTTCGTTTGCTAATGGAATATTTACAATACCTTCCTTTATATGATGGATACTGTCTCCTTGAGGGGTTCTTACTAAGACTGTTCCTTTCCGTTTCTCTACTTCTACGGGGATAGTTATAAACCGTCCGGCAGGCACAGTGAATTCGGATGATTCTATTTCTTGATATTTTTTGTTAACTCTTATTTTTCTCCGGGGTAAGTCAACTATGACGTCGTTGTTTAGAATGAAAGGGGTTCCTATTAAAGCGTCTTCTCTAATCGGATAGTCTGATGGAACTATATGAAATTTGTCACGTCGGTCGTTAATGTTTCCTTTGCATTTGATAAACGTATATCCGAGTGTTTTATTTGTCGTTTTTCCCGTGTTAAAGAGGATGGGTTTTTTAACAATGTGCTTTTCTTTCACAAGGTGTTCTTTGATTATGTTAATGGATGCTCCTGTGTCGATTAATGCTGTTAAAGTTTCGAATGTCGTCCGTTCGAAGTTGAATTTCGCGGTGAAAAGGTGTCCTTTATCTATTGCGGAGATGTACTCTCGTCGTGGACGCTCTCGTCGTCGCTTGTGCTTTCTTGCTCTTCGTTTGTCGTGTTCACTTCCTGTTGAGGAGGTTTCTTCCGATGAGGATTCTGTCGAAAATTTTGGTTTCCTTTTTGGGTAGGTTTCTTCTTCTGATTGGTGCCTTTGTTGAAAGGACTCGGTATTCCTTGATCTTTCTTCTTTTGGTTGCAATACAGCTCAGTATGTCCAGGCCTTTTGCAATACGTGCATTTTCTGTCCGGATGATTCATTACCATAATATATTCGAGTGCCTTTTTCATTTGACTGGTTGTGTTTATCGAGTCAAGGTCGAATTCTTGTATATCGTTCTGATACTGTCGTTCTTCTTCCGTCATGCTTTCCTGTCCTTCCTCTTCGTCATGTGAGTCGCATTCGTTGTATTCAGTGTGGTGGACGTTTGGTTTGTTCATTGAGAAGAATTTCCTGTTTTCTTGTGGTTTATTACTGAATCTTGATTTTTCGTGGTTGAATCTGGGTTTTTCCGGTCTACGTTGGGGTTGAGGTTCATGAAACATTCCTCGTTGTCTTTGGATGCTTCTTTTGAAATCTTCGTGTTCTCGAGCAGTTGCTTCTGCTTGTGCGAGCGAATATATGTCCTTTGTTCTGAGATAGGCTCGTGTGTCTTCCTTGAGACTTTGCAGATAAGTCTGAATGATATCTTTGTCAGATATTTGTAAATATATGGTGATTGATTCATCCGTTTGATGAGCTTGTTTAAGTTCGAGTCGTTTAGCGTTTAACCAAGATATATAGATTCTTCGGAATCTGGTGTTATGCTCTTGGATCGTTCCCTGAGTGTGGATGCATGCTGTCAACTCGTTCATGAGTAACAGTGATGATTTCACTGGGTTGACGCGTTTTATCAAAACGTCTTTCAACTGGTCGTATGTATAAATATCGACGTTCGAAATGCAACTTTGTGCCCTTCCTTTGATTTTCATTGTTAATATCTTTTCCAATAATAAGCCGTGTTGCTCTGGCATTGTCCAATGTCGTGCTCTGTCAACTTTCGTTGTCCATTCTGAAATGTTGACTGCTCCTTCTCCCGTGTCTCCGGTAAAAATGGGTACTATATCAATAGTCTCCTTGGCTGGTGCGGTTTGGTTCGGTAGCAGGTCGTGAGGCATTCGATGTGGTCGGTAATGATTTCCTCTGGCGTTAGGTTGGCTATCAGCGTCTTCATCATCGTCATCGGGGTCGTCGTCGTCTGGATTTCCAGGTGGTGGTGCGCTGGGTTGATTTCGATTAGATCGATTTGGTGGTCGTCTGTTATCCTGAGGTGCCCTTTTGTCTAGTTGTGAGGAGGTAGGTTGCGACTCCTGTTTCTGTATAAGTTGTCTCATCATGGTTTCGAGATTTTTCATTTGGTCTTTTACAGTCTTTAGGTCTTGTTGGAGCTGAATATTTTCTGTTTTCAGTATTTGCATTTCGTATTCGTTCGTCTGGTCTTGTTGGTCTTTGGTAATAGTCAGAGTATTCATTTCTTGTCGGTGTATTCGTTTCAAGTCGTCTATACCAGAATTTAATTTTTGAATATGCTGTTCTTTTTGTGCAACAGTAGCTCGTAGTTCTAAGATGGTGTTCTCTAACCTTTCTTTTTCTACGTTATAATCTCGTAATATACTTTCCCTATTCTGTTGGAATTCTAGCCTCGTTTGTTCTCCAAATTGCTGTTTCTCTTTAATAAGTTTTTCTTCAGTTTTTTGGAATTCTCGTATTTTTTCTTTTAGTTGTCGATCGAACTGAACGTCGTAGTTCCTTTTTATTTCTTTAATTACTTGCTCCTGTCTATGAGCGTTTTGTTCTTGTAAGGCTTTGAATTGATCTTGGGTCTCACTGGTTTCTTTTTCAAGGTATTGTTTCTGTGCTATAATCTGTGATTGTAGCGCGATATTCGTGCTCTCAAGGGTCTCGATATGTTCGCGATAGCCTTGAGCGTCTTGCTTAATGATTTCTACCTGATCTTGTAAATATTTTTGTTTAATTACTTGGTTTGATTTTTCCCTTTCTAATTGCTGTTTTTCTGTCTGGGTCTCCTGTAAATTACGTCTGAGCTCATTTATTTCGCCGCATTTTGCTGAGAGCTCTATTTGGTTTTTCTGTAAAGTTTTTTCGAATTGGTTTTCGAGGTCGAGGTTTCGAATTTCGAGAGTTTTAATAAGGTCGTTCTGTTCAAGGTTCGCTTGACCTATTCGCTCTACTAGGGCAAGATTATTATTGTTATTTTTCTGTACGTGGACTAATTCAGAGCGTAATTCGAGTTGGGTTCTTTCGAATTCTAGTCTCTCAATATTAAATTGGGAGATTTGTTGTCCTTGCAGGCTGATTTTTTCCGTCAATGGTCTTATCTTGTTTTTTGATTCTTGAAGTGCATGTTGTAATTGTTCGATTTCTGTGTCGCGTAATTTCACTTCTTCTATCGCTTTGCCCTTTAAAGTAAGCCCTTCGTCGAAGTATTTATTTACTAATAGAGTGAGTTGAGAGTTGGTTGCGGTAGCTTCTTCGAGATTTCTTGCAAGTATAGGGTTTTCTGTGGACTGTCTTTTTCGTGGTGGTCTGAGTTCATTAAGGCTGGATGCTTCTGATTCTAATTCTCTCGTCTTAGGGATAGCGATCTGATTTTCTGGGCGAAGTGCTATGGCAAGATCTTGTTCTTCAATTTCCTCAATATTCTTTTTTCCTATGGTTACTAAAACATGGTTTAATGAATGAGGTATCTCATGATATGCTAATAGCAGCGGGTGATTACTGGGGTCTTCGTGAAAATTCCAAGTTATTTTTTCTATCTGCTCAGTTTTTCTCAGGGCGTATAAATCTTCTTTAGGTTCCCATTCAGGGTGATTTTTATAATACAGAAAATAACTGAACAGGGTTCGTGAAATGTCCTTTTTGAGTTTCTTCACATGACTAGGGATTTCATCGATTACAATGCTTCTTCCTGATACACTATTTCCTGCTATGGACATTACCTTTGATTTTAGTTGCGTTTATGTATGTATATTCTTGTAGTTGATTATTAATCTCCTTTTTTTTTTTTTAAATAGTATCTATAATGCTATGTTCTTATTCTACGTATATATTTATATTAATTATAATAACTGTCAAGCGATGTTGTGTGTCTCAAAGATTCTTGTGATCAGAGATCCTATGTGGTTGAGTAATTAGATGATGATTTTTTTTTCATGTTGTTACTCAAAATAATTCCAGAATAGGCGGTATTGGTCATAAAAGGTAAACTTCGACTAGCACCACTAGATTTATGAATTTACTTATTTTCCGTACCGCCAGGTCTTTTATTTATTGTAATAACGAGACACTATTATTTTGCCGTATCTGTTTTCGTTACTTTTGGACTGGACATAGCTTCCAATGCTAGTGGTTCTTTTAAAGTTAAACACACAAAATTACTTAACTACGTTGTTTGGGAATAAGGTAGTTACAACTTCCTATTTTTAATTTGTCATACGCAGAATATTAACTGCGGAAAAGTTTTGTCGCAAGAGTCTCTAATTCCCTTACATAATGAGCGGGATTTTAAACTTACTCTTACTCAGTGTTCGTATACAATACTGGTCGAATGATGTTGATCTCGGTGTTCTTGAAGTGGCGAACGCTGTTACAACGATCGGTTGTAGACTTTTCGCGTCGATTGATGATCCAGCATACCGTCGGAGTTGAGGTTATTTTCTGAAGGCGTGTCTCCCCCAGTTTTTATTCAATCCTTCCCGTGCTCGTGCTCCTGCAGCGAAGTCTTATAGATGCGCGGTACGTGCAAGTTCCTTAATACACAATTGTCCGTCACTCACTTACGGAAAATTCAGCGTGGCAATGTCTTTTCCGTTAACACAAAATTAACTAAGTTAAATGTCTGTTTAACGTTCACTCGTGCACAGGTTTAATGTTCGTAGTTTTACACCCTCCGTCGTGGAGTTTCGGTAACCAGTTTTCACTTGACTTTTGGTATTACGATTTTTCATTGAGTAATCCTGGCAGGATCGCCAATTTTATGTTACGCAAAATGGCTCGATGACTCGAATCCAACTAGCGTTCGTTATAAACTCTGTTCTTGTGCAAAATACACATCACAAGATAACGCGTCTTTATAAAGAACCTCTGGTTTTCGAATCGCCAGGTTAAGTTTTTGATGAAGCCTTTCCAGGGCTGTATTACGTGTCAGAATGGTAATACGCGTAACAATAGGTCTGTAGCCCAACGGTGTCTTTATCGACGGCGCAGTCTTTCCTCGATGTCAGAATCAGGACCAATATTGGAAGTGAGATGAGTTTCACGTGTATTTTTATACTTGCCGAAATGTTGATCAAAGGTCTCTTTCCTTGGGACTCCTGTTATAACAAACAGTCGACGTCTTTACAGAAAGAGGACGAACCTTGGTGAGTACGATGCGAAACTGGTGAAGAATCAGAGCTTGCCAGGATTTGGAACAAGGTGTCTTCAGGTTAACACAAAGGAGAAGATCACGAGTTAATTGTGTCAATGATTTAATTACACTTATATCAGTTCGTTACATCGATGTTATTTTAACTCGGATGCGGATAACACTCTTCCGGTTTATTAGCGCGATGGTTTAAACGTTACAACAAACGCGTTCGCGTAATTTACGGAGTTTCTTAATGAAAACTTGCGCGTGTTATCCCGTGTACTGTACGGCGTATCGCTAGCGTAGCAGCTAACAGTCGAGGTCTTTAAGAGAGAACCTCTTCGTAACAGTGATTTCACGATTCTGACTTATAGGTCGTCAGTCCCGTGCTACGCAGGGCCGATATTTGTCGGATAGCGATAGTGGGGCAAGGGTTTACGTGACTGCATTTCTAGGAATGCATCCGTGGGACCCATCGATAAGTATATATTCCCACGCGTTAGTCTGACTCAGTCCGCAGTGTTTCAAGGGTTTTGGACAACGGACTCACGCCGAAGGCGAAGCGCAATAAAATTTAATCTTATAAAATATTTATATAAACGTTGAGAGCTCGGGCGCATATGCAGGCCGAGAAATATCGATACTTAATCCTAGACAAAGTTGCTTTGTGCGTTGGTCGCTTGGTCACGTACGCAAGCCATGAGACATAGCGAGTTATATTAACGAAAAAATATATGAGCATATATTTTTATTTTGTATTTATATTTGTTCTTATTCTATGGATATGAGAATAAAGTATTTGCTCTAATTAAGGCAATTTATGCGGTTGGCTTAACAATTATACGAGTTCACACGTTGCGAATTTGTTTTAGATCGCTCAATGAGAATACGAAAAATTGTTTGCGTGATTTTCGTAGCTCAAATCTCTGCTGTAGGAAATTTGTAAAATAACAAAAAAATCATTTTCCTTGCAACGATGCAAACTTCAACTT
>CAUJKO010000184.1:0-15453 GCA_963210295.1 Ophion ellenae | reverse complement strand
TTTAATCAAATAGAAAAATAGTTGACTCTACCAAAATTATATTTAATTTAAATTTAAAAAAATCAAATAGATCCATTTAGTGGATCCAATTGAATTGTTTTTTGAGCTGATGAAACCGAATCACAGATTTATTAGGATTAAATAAAATATTTAGTTATTAGACGATATTGAATCCATTTTGATTTGAATCAATAAATATATTTAAAGGAAATAATTTCAATAATGGAATGCAATAGAAAAAATTTGATTCCACGAAAAATCTAGTTAATTCAAATAAACAAAAATCAAATACACGCGATTAGTTCATATCAATAGAATTTTTCTGTCAGTGTATGCAGCCTTGGCCAAACATATCAGGCACCCTGTACATTTTCTATCCGGATGAAAAATCCAATACCTCGGCGAAAAAAAAAAATAGTAAACCAATTTACCAAACGGTGTTTTAAAGCGGACAAAGCCAGCATTATTTTGCTTTTCTATTTTTGGGATTTTTTTGTACCCGGTACCTCATTTTGACAGTGCCGGTTTTTCACGATTTTCGAACTTTGCAAAATAGCGTGCGGGACTTTGGAAAATAGTAATCTCACCATTTAGTGATAAGATCTTTAAAAAGGATAACGTTAGCTTTAGTTTCGTTAAAAAAAATCGCGCTTTTTTCGCAGAGTTATTTAGTTTTTTTCTTGAAAAAAATGGCAGGTTTCCGAAAAGCAAGCATCGTGCGGCGGAGCTTAAAAACTATGAGGTTTGGGAATATTTAGTCCAAGGAGTAAAAAAGTTATATTTTGTTATTTTTGGAGTCACTGCATTTTGTTTAGATTTTTTTCCAAAATTTCTTTGTATCGATTCTTTTGGGTTGATAGTTGATGATTTAGTCTCATTAATTACTTGTCGTTAGTTTGAAACAAAGATGTTTTAATGAAATATCAAGAGGAGAAATTGCTATGCACCAAAGCTAAGACGGCATCGACGAATATAAAACAAAACAATAGAAAACCTCTTCTAGTGGATGGCAAAACATCTGAATCGTAAAACGCTAAGCATGGGCTATTTTTTAAATTTGCACCAAAACTTTGACCTAAAATTCTATTACTTTTGAAAAATGCTCCAATGTATTTTGTCTTTTCCTAGAAGTTTATAGAAAAATATTCCTGAACATAGATATCAAATTACTATTGAGTAATGATGACTAATTACGATAATGAGAACAAATAATCTTCCTCGTTAACGATCCTGACCGAGCAGTTTGAGGTCTCCGAGCATAATTACCCAATGGCGATAAAGTAGGCAGCATTTGCACCGTCTACGACGTTGCCGCGTTTGCACTGCCTAATATTTTCTGTACTTGATTTACGCACAAATACGCAATTAAAAACATTAATGATTTTGCAACGTCGCTGTGAACTCTCCTGAAAGAAAAGGTTAGACGGATAATTAGTCGTACCGTCCCTATCTTTTTATCTCCGTGGTACCCTTTTTTTTATTAGATATAAATAATGTACCGAAAAATGATCGGGTGGTTTCCATAAGCGTGGTGTGATTAGCCCACGAAATACGTCGAGATTTCGATTTTTAAAAAAATTTTCGAGGACAAACACGGTACTGTGGATCGTACCCACATTGCACAGGAGGATCGGCACTTGAAGAAAAAAATTTCACCTCGGTCGTAGCATTTTGACCCGGCTTTCGTAACAACGTTAAAGGTGCCAAAGACAATCGCCCGAAGACTGCGACGTGTGCTTCGATGTTGGACGATGATGATGGGGCGCATAAAGTGCAAAAGAGAATCGATCGCCGTATGCAAGAGCGACAATGACTCGCCGGAATGTCGCCTGGAAGACGCGAGGCAACAGGAAAAAACGCGACACAAACGCCCTTTGCGGATTCATTAATTACCCAAGATGTTTCATACAGGAACGTAAAGGCCAGGTCGCGTAAAAGGAAACAATGTACTCGAGTTTACCACAGCACCCGGGAAACGTCGCGTATTATTCATATACGGTCTATTATACAAAAGTCTATAGTCGTCAAAACGGCCTGGCACTTTGCGTTTCAAAAAAGAAAAAAATCCATTGCGAGAAGAGCAAGACCGGTCAGCCTCGGACTTTGCGGGTTGTAGAAAAGTTGGGTGAGTCGCGAGATCCAAGATAAGCGAGCGGTCTCCGATGACCCGATGCTAATTGCCGGGGGATCGCGTCGATGACGTCCGATCGAGAGAGAGAGAGAGAGAGAGGAGAGAGAGAGAGGGGGGGGGGAGGGAGAGAGAGAGAGAGATATTGGATTTGGCGGGATTGGGGTGTTCGCGGATGCAAAATTTTGAAGGCACAGCCGATCAACGAGCAAACGAAAAAGAGAAAGCGTTCTATCGAGTCTCCCCCCCCCCCCTCCGCCCCGTTACATTCAGCCACGTTGCGGCGGTTGACGCTTGTTTTTTGCGAAAAGAACAAGCGCCTCCTCGCGCTTGCTGCTCAAGAGAGAGAGAGAGGGGGGGCGGGACGCGACCCGGTCGAGTATCCCGAGCGCGACCTTGACGCGGAATGTCCAAGAGTGGAGGTCGCGCTCGCGACCGCTCAAAAACCGATTCGCTTCGAATCGCGTGTAGTTTACGTGTATATTTTGGATAGCGCCTTCTTTAACTCTATAGTTCTTGAGTTACGTTGCACTTTTCAAAATTTTTCGGTTAAGCCAAAAATGAAATAGCATTGCGAAAAAAGATCGTACGAAACTCTTTTCAGAACACGACAATGGAGCTTCTGCTACCCCTTTCAAGTTTATCATGGATAAGGGGGGGTCCATTAATTACGTGAGGTGTTTAGGGGGGGAGGGGGGGGTCGAGCGAAATCTCAATCTCACGTGGGGGAGAGGGGGGTTTCGGCAAATATCACGTAATTTTAGTAATCCCGTAATTTTTATCACGTAGGGAGTCTCCCTACAGTTTACATGGTGGAGTAAATGGTACTACAACCGCAGTTACTTCTACTACAATTTATTTTCCGTGAACGTATGCATTTTGAAAAATCTCACGTGAGATTAGGGGTGGGGCGAGGGGGTCGAACAAATTCTCACGACATCTCACCAGGGAGAGAGGGGGGTCGAAAAATCGCCAAAATCACCCCACGTAATTAATGGATGCCCCCTAAAAAGGACAAAACAAAATTCCATAACTTATGGGCCCAATTCTCGAAAGTGGAAAAATAGCCGAAAAACGTTCAAGTGCAAAAGTGTGTACTGGGTCGAAAAAAAATCATACAAAATATTTCAAAAAAAGCAACACTAAGGTGAATTTGTTCCTTTCAAAATGCCGTTCGTTAAGGCGACATACACTTGCGATGGTCGGAAAAATGGAATTTTTTTTATTGAATTTTGGCTCGTAGGCAGTATATCAAATCAATGTTTTAGAGGCTGCAGAGGATGCAGAAGGATTACTCTGTGGCCCTGGAATCGACGACTCCATGTTAGTATGAATAAATTAACTTTAAATGTGAAAGAAATATACTTGAATCTTCAACGCGATTATCTCAGAATCGTCTTTTTTGAGAAACACCTTTGCGGTGGACACGATCACTAAAAAAACTATTAATCCGATCCATACCAAATTTATACCACTTATTTATTATGGTAATAACTAGGGCCTGGACGAAGGATTTTGAATTTTGTTGAACAAAAAAAAACAAATTTTTGTAACAAAAGAAAAATCGAAAATTTAGCACTTCAAAAAATGAATTTTTTGTTAAAATTATCGTAATTTTTTTTTAAATTATTTTTTTTACAAATCAGTCCAGGCCAAAGCCAATGCTGATTTCAGATGAACTGTTCACGAGTTATCATGTCCACCGCAACTGATTCTCAGGCGCTCCTGGAAGACAGCTGGAGTTCCGCCATTTTGAAATATTTTCGAAAAAAAAAAATTGTACAAGTACATGAAAATATGTACTAATCGATGTTGTTCACAGTTTTTCAATAAACATGAATTGTCCCGTCGAGAAAAAAATCAATAAAATCACGTCCTTTCGCCCGCTACAAGTCTATATAAGGCCTTAAAAATAATTATCTTTTTTTTTGACGCAGCTATCTAACTTTTAGTGCGGCAAGAAATATCGACTGGCGTAACCAAACTTTTGAGCGGTAGTGTATGTTAGAGCCATTTCAAATAATTTCCAATAATATACTGGAGTCAAAAGTATTGTCAGGGATATAACTTGAATCGACTTTTATTCCAGTGAAATTGTGACTTGTTTCACCCATTCTTGTTTTCGCCTCTTCAATCACACCAATGACAGCTTGAAAACACCAGGGGGATTGTTGGCGATGGTGCTCTCGCGTCTCCCGTTCTCGATATGATTTTGTACGCACTTGGTGTCGTCCACCGCATTTGGATACCAATTGGATACAATCCGTATTTCCGATAACCATTCTCAATCGTAGTTGGTAAATATTATTTGTGAAAAACTTGTTGCAATAGTGGGCAAAATGTTTCTTTTGTTAGCGCGCTGTTGATATTTTTGGGGTCCATTGTTTGATTGTCGCCGACTATTGATAAAACTGCTATTGTTACACTGAGAGAAAGTATGGTAACTTCAACCATATTTTAACTATATTTTATATTACCCTAAGGGGACAACAATATTTGCCAATATTTTAGCCAACACTGCCTAAAATATTGCACTGCTTATGATATTTTAGCAGTTGTGTTAACTATGCTCATATGTTAACCGCAACCAACAATCTTACAAGCATACGCTGATTGTTCAATGCTATATAATATAGTAGGTTTTCATAAAATGGATATTTCCTTACACTTACAATGGTATGTCTACTAAATGTATACAATATTTCATAAAATCAAAAATTCTCAATTAAGAGTACTACCTGTATGATTGTTTATCATAATTTTATCATTCCCTGACCTCCTGGAATGATTCCTATCGAAGAAAATATTTCGCATGAGCATGGATTTGAACCTACGACCACCTATGTATACGACGCACGCTGCCACTATGCTACCGGGTACTTATGTCATTTTGATCGTAAATTTGGCATAACAGATCAAAGTAATTCCAGCTGCAATTCCGAATAGCTGTTACCTCCGATATAGGTGGAATTTTGCACAGATTATTTTTCTGATAATATATGTCACTGCTTAAATGGATTTTTGGCGCAACGCAATAGTTTTCGAAATATCGAATTTTATAAACTGATAAATTAATGCGCTAATATATCTATATCGATCATAGCGTTCTACCGCTGTCTCTACTTTATTGACACGTTCCAGAAATGATTTACGTCTTCACTATAAGATTACCATAATTTTGTTCGTATAGTCACTTTTCGTAAGATCTTGTAACAATTTATACTCAACAAGTGTTAATGTTAACCATATAAATAGTACAAACTTGCACTGAGAAAAATAAGTATTTATAAAAAAAACGCACATAGTAAAAGTGGTCATAGTTGAATTCCCTATAGTTTATTGACACCGCAATCATAATATGGTTAATACAACTATAAGCGTATATCTAATCATGCCGTTTTGGTAGTTTATTTGATTATCTAATAACCCCGAAATAACTATCAACTACTGTGAAAGGCTTTACAATATCGATATAGTTAATTCAGTTAATATTTTTACAATAGTTAGTAGTTATTTCAGGGATAATAGATAGTCGAGCACGCCACCAAAGTTGCATGTTTAGATATACTTTTCGCTTATAGTTGTGTTAACCATATTATGATTACGGTGCCAATAAACTATACGGGATTTTACTATCCCCTCTTCGGCCGTGGGCGTCTTTCATAAATACCATGTACTTTGCTCTCAGTGCAGCATTAGAGTATTTGTACGCCGATTTTGTGATATCGCTGAATCAACCATATCGACATTGTAAAGCTTTTTACAATAGTGTATACTAATTTCGGAGATACTAGATAGTCAAACACGCCACCAAAGTCGCATGTTTACGTATACGTTTCGCTTATAGTTGTGTTAACCATATTACCCACACGGAAATAAAATATATGTAAATATATATTTTTCGATATATTAAAAATTGATGTAAAATATATTTTAGATATATATTATCCATCTTAGATATAGATTAGATATATGCAATATATACGGGAATTGCATTAAAAATATATTTGCGATTTCAAACTTTTGGGGCAAAATAGATCTTCAGAATGTATATAAAAAATATATGTTGGATAGGCGGTTACATATATTCGAACTATATTGA
This sequence comes from Ophion ellenae, assembly GCA_963210295.1. NCBI lineage: Eukaryota > Metazoa > Arthropoda > Insecta > Hymenoptera > Ichneumonidae > Ophion > Ophion ellenae. Next base: position 9,223 of record CAUJKO010000184.1, on the reverse strand, counting down.
AAATATACTTACAATGTAGTCAAATTATCCTCAAAATATACTACAAATGCATTTTAAATGTATTCGAATTATAATTGGAATATACTTTATAATTATAATTATAATTGAAATATACTTTAAATGTATTTAAACTGCATCTAAAATATACACGATATATGATCATACTCCGTTTAAAATATACTTGAAATATGTTCATACTACATTAAAAATATTATTGAAGTATATTCAACGTGTATTTGAGATATACTTGAAATATATTTAAACTGTCCTTGAAATATTCTTAAAAATGTTGTTATGACGTTATTTACATAATTGCACCCTTTTACGATATTTTTCGTTGTCATTAATTACGATTATGGTGTTTGCGCTTCAAATATATTAATGGTTCAAATTTAAATTATACCAGACGCTTACACGCCGTAAGGTGGTTTCGAACCCGGGACCTCTGAGTGATGAGCTGGGACGTTGTCCACTGAGCTAGTTCTACTTGTTGAATTGTTGAACTTTCACATCGTCTGCCTATCGTACAATACACAATGTTAGTTTATTGAGAAATGTGTGGATTAACAAGAGTAACTAACATTATCGGATCAATTACTTAATTGCGTTCGCATGGAGAGCGATAATCGCATAGAATTACATAACCTTCAATTTTTTTGTCCGATCATTATTCCGGCTCGTGCGGCTAGGTCATCGCGAGATACCGACTTGAAGATGTTTTTCATTTGCAACGTCATCTGTAACTCAAGTTGCTTAACCAACCATATTCAAAATATATAAAACATACATTCAGTTTGTATGTTTGATATATTCAAGATGTATCTTAAGGGGTTACCCCCACTTGCGATTTTGAAAAAATCGATTTTTTTTTATTGCATTTTTTTGAAGTATAAGTATCTGAGAATATGTCCTGTAAATTTCAAGTCGATCCGAACAAAATTGACTGAGATATGGGCGCTGAAAGAGAAGAATCCGCGTTGAAAGAGCGTTGAAAGAGAAACTTCAAACGCGTTTTTCTCAAAATGGCATTTCTGAAGTCGGTGACCAAGATTACTCGAAGACTAATGAATCGAACTTCTTGAAATTTTGTAGGCTTATTTTATACATAAAAATGTAATCTTTAATCGTTCGATTTTTTTTTCGAAAAAAATGGCCGTTTTATAGCCCAAAAACTGCCGTTTTTTTCGTTAAAATCGAACCATCAACTTTGACTGTCCGCCATTTTGTGAAAAATGAATATTTTTTTAAAATCCTTCGAGTAAAGACTAGTTTATACTTATATTTGACTAAATCCATCCGCATTTTTTTTTTCAGATGATCCACTTCGCCGCAATGTTGGTCACCGCAAAACGTGTATATAAAAACATTATTTCATTGACGGCCATTTGCCACTAAACAATGTAATATTTTTCAATAAAAAAATTACTGAAAGTTCTTCAAAATGTGTTCTTTAAGATGGTATATTGATCGATTAAAAAAGTTTTGTAGTTTTCTTTTAAAAAATTCATGAAAAAGGCCTTTTTTGCGCTACAAGTAACGCCTTAAATGGATTTGTATTTATATATCGCATAGGTTTTACTCTTGCCCAAAAATATATTTGGCATATCACACTTTTGGAACCAATTATACTTAATACATGTTTTATATATTTTGTATATATTTTATTTTCATGTGGGTATGATTGCGGTGACAATAAACTATAGGGTATTCGACTATACTCTCTTTTACCATGCGCATTTTGTAAATACTATACACTTTTCTCTCAGTGTATTAATAGTGCTTATTTACCGGTGCAAATTATCACTGCGAAAAAAAAAGATACGAAGCTGACCCATGTTCATCGGTCGCGCGCATTGGTTTTCATTTCTTCGTGTTTTTTGTTAGTATAAAAGTGTGTTCACCTCATATTCTCACGCAGACAAAATTGGAAATCGCAGACTACAGGGTACTAGTTTATCCTTTACGCGCAAGTACTTTTTGGAAAAGAACGAAGCTTTTTGTTTGTTTTCCTTCGCTGCGTGCATCGTCGCGGCGGGCAGCATTTGGATCGTAACTCATACACACGAATGATCATATTCCCCGCGTCCTCGCGATAAGACTTTTTCCAAGAGTTGGCTCACTCGCCGCTCTGGTTACGCGATCGGCGACTATCTCCGGAAACGATTATGTATATCATTCGCGGCTGGTGTGTGTGTGTGTGTGTGTATACTCGCGTTATCCGCGTACACGTATGTCTGTAGGCATACGCGTGTCTCGTTGCACGCAAGAGCTTCGCCCGCAAACGCGATTGTGCCAAAATCATGGATTGAGCCTCTAGAGACGAACCTTTCTTTTGCCCTCTTTGGCGCGTCGTACACTGAGAAAAAACCAATTGAATCAAAAAAATGTATTGGTTGATCCAAATAAATGTCTGAACGCGGAGTGCCACCGGTATATGAGAGTGTTACAATACTATAAAATATTGGAAAATGTGATTGATTTAAATGACATATTATTTTATGACAAAATCTCTTCTGTTCTCTGAATATTTACATTATCCTTCAAATAAAATTATATTCTATGTAAAATCAGTAGATGTATGGATGAAATAATTAAGCGGTTGCTACAACATTTTTTATTTCGTACAAAAATATAATCAATAGAATGAATTATTTCTTTACTACATGGAAACGAATATGCCACGAGACGTAACATTTTCGTACTCCGTACAATATCAAAAGTGCAATATCACGCAACTAGTATGAGATAGAGACAAGTGTATATCATGATTGAAATATATGCTGCTGAAGTTTGCATCGTTGGAACGCAACGGAAGTTTTTTTTATATTTTATTTCTCGTGTGTTTATTATTATTGAAAAAATTTTCTCATAGATTTACATTGTAGAACGGCAAATAAATAGCTTAGAAATGGTTGAAGGTTTTTTCGAGGCATAATGTGCCAAAAGAAATTAAAGGAATTCAGAAATATTAATTTTCGTTGCATGCCAACGATGCAAACTTCAACCTCATTGAAATATCAACAATATGTATCCGAAATAAAGGTATTTTTTTGCCACAAAGTGCAGGTTTTATCTGTATCAACGCATTTAGTCTCTGGTAGAAAAAAATATAATATTCGATGGAATCAAATGAATATATTTGTGGAATCAAATGAATAAATATGAATATATTCGTTCATTGCAATCAAATGAATATATTTGTGAATTCGAGAAGTCATGTTTTCAATATGATTCTATGTGCACTTGCAAACATTTCTTGATTGTTGGTTCGAATAAATGTACACTCGCGAGAATTGCTGAAAATGTTTGAAAAATCGCGCGCAGTTCTTTGGAATAGGATAGAATTGTCACAATGAAGTGTTTGATCGAATTCGTTTTATTAAAACAATTGAGTTTTCCAATTTTTTTTGAATCTTAAGGGGGGATTGTCTTTTTTTTTTGCAAAATTTACCGCTTTTTGGGAATTTTTTTGTGAAGAAAGTATACAACGGAAAACTTGCGAAACTTGGCATATAGTTTTATTGATCTGTTTACTACATACAAAAAAAATTTTAAACAATTTCATCAAAAAATCCGCTTCCCACCTCCCTCGACGCGCGATGGTCCTCTTTTGATGGTGTGCACGATTTCTCAAAAACTATTCAACCGATTGCCTTCAAATTTGGACAGAATGCTCAGCTGACATCCTTTTATCGTTTGATGAAGCAAAAAAGCAATACGTTTAATAGTTTTTTATTTATAACAAAAAATCGATCAATTTTTTTCGAAAAATCGATACTTTAAGTTCAAAACGTCACCAAATCGTCAATTTTTTTTTCCCTTCATCGAACGATAGCTATATGTGTCTAAAGTAAAATGCTTTTTGGGTTTTTGTTGCAGGATGAACGTGAAGGCTGTAATCGTGCACACCATCGAAAAAGGACCATCGCGCGTCGAAGGGGGTGGGAGGCGGATTTTTTGATGAAATTGTTTAAAAAATTTTTGTATGTAGTAAACAGATCAATAAAACTATATGCCAAGTTTCACAAGTTTTCCGTAGTATACGTTCTTCACAAAAAAATTCCCAAAAAGCGGTAAATTTTGCGAAAAAAAAAGACAATCCCCCCTTAAATAAAAAGTGAGCATTAGAATGATCATTCACGATAGTAGTGGAGAGAATATCAGATATCCAATGGAATATCCATGGAGAGAATATCAGATTATCAGCTGATATGAACAGATACTACATTTTGATCTTATTTAGTCACAGGCCAAGAAGCGACACACTTTACAGTTTTTCCGGCATTTAGGTAGATTCTTGGTTCGCGTTACGCTTATGAGAAACAAGCGCACGTGCGGCGTCTAGCGGTTACTCCGAGAACTACGGGTCTCCTCACACCTATAATTTCGGTGGCGCTCGGCCATGATTTGGTTGAATTTTTTCAACCAAATGCGCAAGAAACACATTTTATTTTCGCATAATTTTTTAACCAATTCAGACATTTGCTTAATATTTTCCAATCAAAATAAAATATTAATATTTTAACGAATAATGTACTAGAAAATCAATATCGGATATGGTGAAAAAAATAAAATAACATATTTACTCAACAGAAATTTTATCTGAATCGAACGAGCGAAGTTCAATTTTTCTGGTGTACTCGAATCAACAATATTCATGTTATGAATTGAAACGCTTTTTTTGTTCGTTGCAGAAAATGCATTCATAACTATATAATTTGTTCGCGATAATTTTTTAGATCGTTTCAATAATATATTGTCTCGGCTAACAATATATCTTTCGAATAAAAAAAAAACTTAATTTTACCATGTTATTAAAGTCAGTAGCGTTTTGTTTGGACTAATAAATCCGATTATTTACACCAACAATTTTACAATTGAATCAACGAAATTTCATTCAATAACACCAATGATATTGGATCAATGATTTTTTGTTCTCAGTGTAGTTTGCACCGAATCGAATGCTCGTACTTATTGGACGAAATCTCCCTTGTCATGCCATACTTTAAGGGGTTACCCCCACATGCGATTTTGAAAAGATCGATTTTTTTATTGCATTTTTTTGAAGTATAAGTATCTGAGAATATGTCCTGGAAATTTCAAGTCGATCCGAACAAAATTGACTGAGATATGAGCGTTGAAAAAGAAGAATCCGCGTTGAAAGAGCGTTGAAAGAGAAACTTTAAACGCGTTTTTCTCAAAATGGCATTCCTGAAGTCGGTGACCAAGATTACTCGAACACTAATGAACCGATCTTCTTGAAATTTTGCAGGCTTATTTAATACATAAAAATGTAGTCTTTAATCGTTCAATTTTTTTTCGAAAAAAATGGCCGTTTTATAGCCAAAAAACGGCCGTTTTTTTTTCGTTAAAATCGAACCATTAACTTTGACTGTCCGCCATTTTGTGAAAAATGAATATTTTTTAAAATCCTTCGATTAAAGACTAGTTTATACTTATATTTGACTAAATCCATCCGCATTTTTTTTTCAGATGATCCACTTCGCCGCAATGTTGGTCACCGCAAACCGTGTATATAAAAACATTATTTCATTGACGGCCATTTGCCACTAAACAGTGTAATATTTTTCAATAAAAAAATTACTGAAAGTTCTTCAAGATGTCTTCTTTAAGATGGTATATTGATCGATTAAAAAAGTTTTGTAGTTTTCTTTAAAAAAATTCATGAAAAAGGACTTTTTTTGCGCTACAAGCGGGGGTAACGCCTCAAAGTGAGGTTAATCAGGCGAGAAAACGAAGAGCGAGCCTATACCTCGTATACCTTGTATACCTTTTTTGTTCGTTATTCGTATATTCGCGCCGCACCGTTTCCTTCTCCAACGGTAAATTTCATACGTGTTTGCGTAGCCGCATCTATCGAGAGGAAAGGGCGGGGGGGGGGGGGGGCGAACACGATGATCGAGAAGGACCGTTGCGCGGGCATCGAAACATCGGGAAGCCTCGCAACGCCTCGCGCAGCAGCAAACACTTTTGGTATTTGTCTACTATAGAGAGAAATCGAAAGGTGCCCGGGGCGACAACGTGGGAGCCCTCAAGGCACAAGGAGACCCAAATAAATGCGTCGTAGCTGTTTCGTGAAAAAGTACAGAGCAAGGCGTGCGCGCGCATCAGCGTATCGACAAAGGACGCTCGTGTTCCTCGCGTATAAGTACCGAGCGGACGATTCGAGGCCGACGCTCCGTTACTTGTTACGCCGTTACCGACGTTACGACGGCGTGTGTCACCTTCCGGTCCCCCGGCGTACAACGTAACGCCCCGACTAGAAATTTTGATCCGGCAGCCTGAAGACTGATCAGGCCGCTATCAAGCTGCGGTCCGTAATACCGTAGTACGGCACGTCTGATCAGTGCCGTATGTCCCCCGAACCAGTCGAAACTTAGTCCGGTCGCGAGTAGTCACCCTGAACAGGGCCAAGTACGGTAGCCTGTATGCCGCCGGAATATGGCGTCCATGGACGCCAGGTTACGGTAGGCCTGATCTGTGCCTTGGGTGGACCGGATCAAGATTTTGAAGTTAGCTTCCATTGACGTTTGCGATATAAACTGCATGAATTCGAATAATCTACACTCTGCGAGCAGGTAATGAACGTGGATTAATTGTTTATATACAAACGAACTGAAGCGATATTATTTAATAATACATAATTCAAACTATTATTAATGGCAGAACTTAAAATGACTGTTTATATATATATATATATATATATATATATATATATATATATATATATATATATATATATATATGATATATGATATATGATATATCTATCGATGAAATCGATGATTTTGTATTTTTTTTTTCTAAAAGTGCGTCTAAAAGCGAAAATAAAAAAAAAACATCCCAAATTTGAAGAAAATCGATCGCGACGTGTTTTTCAAAAATCAACATTTAATATTTAGAACTAGAAAATTTTATGGAAATACGGTTTTGATGATTTTGTACTTTTTTGTCTAAAAGTGCGTCTAAAATCGAAAGTAAAAATAAAACATCCGAATCGGATCGTTTTTCGCAAAGTTATGAGCATTCAAAAAAATGTACCTTTTTTTTTTAATTTCTATCTCGGAAGTGGGTGGACAAAAAAAGCTGAAAATTGGCATGGAGGCCTTTTTTATATCATTTTATATGGTATGTATATATATATGGGGCACTCCACCCCAAATCGGACACCATTTAGCTTTTGCATCTCCGATTTTCTCCCTAATTTTTGGTCTTTTAGTATCTCTTGAGAAAGGCCTCCATGCCAATTTTCAGCTTTTTTTGTCCAGCCACTTCCGAGATATAAATTTAAAAAAAAAACGGTACTTTTTTTTTAATGCTCATAACTTTGCGAAAAACGATCCGATTGGGATGTTATTTTATAATTTTCGTTTTAAGACGCACTTTTAGCAAAAAAAATAGTACAAAATTATCAAAACCGTATTTCCATAAGATTTTCGAGTTCTAAATATTGAGTGTTGATTTTTGAAAAACACGTAGCGATCGACTTTCTTCAAATTTTTCCTAAAAATACTGTCACTCATTATGCGAATTTTAAGCCCGGCACGTTAATGGGATAACGTTGGGATCCATGTTTTTTGGAATTTTAAAATTTTCTTGTTTCGCGTCTCGCGAAAACGCGTTTTTCTCGAAAACACGTTTTTAAAAATGGCTGACATTCTCCTAACCGCTGTAATTAACATATCGAGAATTTTTTTATTCATAATTTTTGGATTGCATTTATTTGTCATTTCAGGCATAGATACGGCAGCCGGATCAGAGCCTGCAAAGGTATACTGATCAGGTCCGTAGCCGGCATCCCCATCAGGGCCGGATGCAAAAGGCGATTCACGCCTGTTGAAGCCCTGATACGGCGGCCTGTAAAGTGCCGTGGTACGGAATACGGCATGCCGGATACGGCCCTAGTCTGCCCCGTAGCAAAATTTCTAGTCGGGGCGGTACCGATGCGCCGCGTCACGACGTGGTCGGGCGAATTTGCGCTCTCTACGCTTGGGTGCGATATAATAGTGCGAAGGAGGCACACGACGCGGCCTCGAGTGGTGGCAATGTATTTGCGCGCATCCGGGGGCTTCGTACCGTCGCGTTCAAATCGATTCTCTCTCTGGACAATCTCGACGAGTCTCCATCAAACGTAACTGCTTCGTATACCGCTCTCTCTCCTTCCTTTATGGATTCGTAACGCCCCCCCCCCCCCCCCCCCCCCCAAACGCACATACGTGTGTGTTTGTGTCAAATTTAATTTTTGGCGCAGAAAATTTATTGTAACAAATGTTCGAAGTGATGGCCATTAACTTCGACACTTTTTTGAAGACGTCGGATGAATGATTCTCTTGACCTTCGAATAGTTTCTGGTGTGATATAGAGGCGCAGGCTCTTGTAATACGACCTAGGATATCATGTCCTTGAAATGATATCATAGGTCGTTGGATTCGTCTGAATATCAGCTACAACGTCTTGATAAAAAAAAAACATGTTCCCATTTGAAAAACCATTGATCACCTTGAGAACGCGAAAACTATGACCTTGACAAAAATGAATTTTTCCCCACTGTATCAGCCCTTCGAAATCAATCAAATTATCTCCTGACATTTTTTTCGTCACTCTAAAGACAACGGAGATATTTGGGGTGGTCACGTTAAATGGTCCACCCTGTATATGAGGTATTCCAAGTGTTGTCGAACGGCCTAAAAGCCTGACCTTCTTCAATCTTTTTCAAAGTTGGTAATGTTTTTGTATCATATATTTTGAGTACGTTTTGAAAATTTTCCAAGTACTACACACAAAAAAAAGAAAAATCTTCACCCTTTTAATTTTTTAACCGGAATGACTGGGTTGATCTTGCTGAAATTTACACTGAATTTTCTTCTACTAGTGTAAAACAACATGTGTGAGTTTCATTCTGGGCTGGGCTTGCGTTCAGTTAATATCGTCGTCTTAAATTCAATGGGACATTGCTTTTGTTGAATAACTCGGCGATTTACAATTTTTAAGTAAAAATGGTAACGACTAAACTTGTAGGAAATCGAGTTACAACTTTGGTCATTACAGTTTTTTCTCTACCATCAATATTTTTCGAATTAAACCTGAAAAAAAAGAGACTATGGCATTAACTCGTTCATTGTTAACTTTAGGGCATAAACGAACATAAACAAACTTGTTGAGAATGAAATTCTCGACAATTTTAGTCTCTACCTTTTTTTCC
>CAUJKO010000183.1:7500-13001 GCA_963210295.1 Ophion ellenae | reverse complement strand
GACCTTGAATGACTTTGACCCTCTAATGTGTTTTATGCTGCTCGAGGTGCTCCACAAGATGGTTGAAAAAAACGTACCATTACATCTAAAAAAAAGTGAAGGTGACCTTCACTGTGCGTCAGAGCCTCCACCGAAATAAAATAACAAATTGGTCGCATTTGATGGCCCCCTTCACACCGTACAACTTTTGTCTGGAACATTTTTTTGTGACGTCGATAATTGCCGAGTTATTTCGGGTGGCAGAGATAAGAGGGACACCCTGTATAACGATGTGCTTTTCCGACAACGATCCAATCCCAATGCCTATCCAAAACTCGAGGAACGAACCAAAATGGCGGCAATTCTTTTCCCATTTTTTTACAATCATTCCGAATCGACCCGAGGAAAAACGTTCAAACATAAAATAACAAATGTGCGCGTGTGTTTGTGCATTGATGAGGTGTATAAAGTGCAGCCAAGCGCAAAGGATCGCGCACTAAATCGTGTGTGACGTATGCGGGACATGCGTGCGATTAAAAGAGCGAAAAAAAAACACGAAACGGCGCGCGCGTCGTTGCGATTTTAATGTCATAGGATTCCAGGCCGGAAACGCGCACACGGGCAAGTATATGTAGTTGGGTAACGATCGAAAAAAAGGTTCGCGGTATTACTTGATCGCCTATGAAAAGAATAAAAAATTATATGCATATATAATATAACTTCTCATTTTTTATATCACGTGTATATACAGGGTGTTTGGCACATGGAACGAAACAATTTTTTGGGGGATTGGGGGGGGAGGTCATTTTCTACCTTTTTCACCCTTAGACCCCATGTCCTAAGGGTCACGGTAATTAAGATATGATTTTTTTTTTTCGTTTTTTTTAATTACCCGAAATTTTTTTAATTATCCAAAATATATGGAAAATGTCAACTTCTCAACTCATTATAAAAAAAAAAACTAAAATGCGATTTTGAACTTAGCTTTGTTTTAAATAGTTCTTTAGTTTATACCCTTTCGAACGGTATGCTACATGTCATAGAAATAATTTATTATGTGGTCTAAATAAAGAAAATACATTTTTTTTATGATGAATTTATAAGTCGACATTTTTCATACATTTACACATTTTTGAGACTTTGGGAGCTCATGAGTCATTTTCCTGAAACCAATTGTATAAAATAATGATTTATTTTATAGATTCAACGGTTGAATTTACGGACATGGCTCAATGAACTTTATTGTAAAGTATCATATTTCCTATGAGAACCCACTTGGAAAATATCGCGATATCCAAATTCGCGGAATGGTACCACTAATAATGAGAAAAACATTTTTTTCAATGTTAATCAAATAGGAAACCTTCAATTTTGATTCGCGACCTCTAAATATTTTTTGAGAACACCCCCCTTTCACGAAACTTCGATTTTGGGTACCAACTAAAGGGTTTCGGGCACGATGGGTCAGAAAAAAAAAAGTTATCCTGAAACGAATCACCCTAGTAAACATGCATAAATTTGCCCTTTAATTATATATTTAAAAAAATTAGCATATACAGAAAAAATTTGTACCTCGTATGCATTTTTTTCGAGGTTTCGAGGAAAAAAATCATATCTTAATTATCGTGACATTTAGGACATAAGGTCTAAGGGCGAAAAACGTAGCCAATGCCCCCCACCCCCGCCCCCACACTCCCAAAAATTGTGTCGATCCATGTGCCAAACACCCTGTATATATATACACACATATATCATATCTCGAAAGAGAAGGGGAGAGAGAAAAAGAGAGAGGTCGATCACAGTAGAATCCCGATTATCCGGAAACCGATTATCCGGACATCGACGATGATGAAATTTGCATCGTTGGAATGCAACGGAATACTTTTTTACTGACTATCCCAATTTTTTTTCTACAGTTTCGAGCTATAAAATAAGCCACGATCATTTTTTGGGCTCCTCATTTAGCGATCTGCAGCCGAAATTTATAAAATGTAATTTTCGATACTAATAAAAAAAAAAAACAGTAAGTAAAAAAGAGATCGTACTCCAACGATGCAAACTTCGAGCCCATTATCATCCGGACTCTCGTTCTGTACCTCCAAGCATCCTAGCTGGTAGGTATGTGCACTCGCGAGCGCAAGGCGAACACGATGATCTTCACAAAACATTAGTATGCTATTAGTACTTAAATAACAATATCACGCTTATTAGTGCAAGTCAAAACCACGTATCGATAAAACTGCGACTCTATATGTCAACACGACCTTTATTGTATGGTATTCGAGTTTGCATCGTTGCAACGCAACGAAAATAATTTTTTTCCACTGACGTTGATAAGCTTGCATCGTTGCAACGCAACAAAAATGTTTTTTTTTTTCATCGTTTATATATTTTTTTTCGCTGTGAAGATTACCTAAGCGTTCTTACGCATGGTCATCAGACATTGCCGACCCGAATTTGCGAATATATGACATATGACATTTATGTCATATGTATTGGAGCCTTGGAGTGCTCCACACTCTTCAATCGAATATTAATAAAAAAATTTTTTAATAAAAATAGCTGTTACTTCACGGTGTTTAGAAATCCCATCATGTAAAAAACACTGACAATCCGGTTTTCGTATTCACAATTCGGGGAAATTTAAAAAAATAAAATAAAGTGTGTCGTTCCTTGAGAAAAAAAATATTTTTGCATATTTTGCCCTGAAACGGACGTTCGACTTGCTCAATAAAATCTAAATTAATTTTTTTCTGGAAGGCTAGAAAAAGACGCACATTTTCGTTTTTTTTACGAATGTAAATACGTCAAATCCTGCCAAAGATACAGCCATTTGAATGGAAAAATGTTAAAAAATGGTAATCAACGAGAAAAAGACGTTAGAATTTTTTTTTAATTTCGACACTCGGTGAATAGTAACACAATAAAGTAACTCGATTTTTCGAAAGTATTTGAGGATTTTTTTTTTACTGGCTGAAGTGTCGTGGAATGTCATATATATATATATATATATATATATATATATATATATATATATATATATAATAACAGGGAATCGAGTCAAGAGAGACACAGGAAGAGAAAGAGAGAGAGAGAGAGAGAGAGAGAGAGAGAGTCCTCTGGCTAGAGAAACGGACCCTTTGACATTTACGACGTGTTTTACGCGATCAAAGCGAGCCGTAACAATTATTGGACGATTTCGCGGCCGTAAAATTTTATTCCCCGACAGCGCAGCAACAGCCGTTTTCCCCACGAGTTTGCAAGAAAAAGAGAGAGAGGGAGCGAGAGAGAGAGAGAGAGAGAGAGAGAGAGAGAGAGAGAGAGAGAGAGAGAGGAGTGAGCAGTCCGAAGCGTTTTTGTGTACTCGTACGTCCATTCAAGGGGGTCCCATATCCACTGCTCTCTCTCTCTCTCTCTCTCTCTCTCTCTCTCTCTCTCTCTCTCCCTCTCTTTCTCTCTCTCTCTCTCCCCTCCCTCTCGCAGCTCCTTGCGCCTTGTTTCCCGGTCATATAATATGTATCCCCCTTCGACAAGTCCTTCGCAAAAAGGGCACCCTCACACACAGGCACAGTCCTCCCGCGCGTACACGAGCAGCCCTCGGAAATATTTACGCGATACCAATCGTCCCGAATGATCCTTCGGGGGTCTTTCACCCAGCTCGGATTAACTCTGTGACTGATGGTCCATCCCCCGATCCACCTAGCCCCCTCCGCCCTCCCCCCTCATCGCAGGGATCAATGAAGAATTCTTTATGAAAAATTAGTCGCCGGAGCGAATGCCCGACCAAATGAATTCGCCTAGGAAAATGTGCCTTAATTGCGGAAGCGAAATTCCTCGAGTGTCGCATGTGAAATTCGAATGGTACTGGAGTTTGCATCGATGGACTGCAACGAAAATATATTTTCATGGAAATGCAGATTTTTTTGTCGAACATTCGGACTATGGAAATTAATGAAACTTTGTCGAGGATTTTTTTTTGACAATGTATAAGCGAAATTGGGAAAAAATATTTTAAATAAAAATAAAGATGTGAAGGAAATCAAGAAGAATCTTCGATGCATTCAGACAGTAGTCTGCTGTACAGGCTTCAAAAAATCGATTTGAAGAAAAGGAAGGATTATTGTATGGCCCGGGGATAGCTGATTAACATCTAATTAGTGTAAGTATCCAAAAACTTATTTTTTTTTTTTGGACCGAAAACTATAAAGCCCGTTTTCTCGAGTTTTCATTTTCACATGTTTTAGAAAACGGTGCCGGCGATAGCAAAAACAATATATGTCCGATCGAAAAAAATCAAAGTGATCTAGCTTCAGTATTAAATTATCTTCTATTTGAACTAAAAAAGTTGGACAAAAGTACTATTTAAATTGCTTGTTTTGCAACTTAAAGTGAATTTTTTTTTCTTCAAAAAAGTGAATTTTTTTTTCAAACTTCGAAAAAATTTGGAATTTCATCATTTCTTCGGTATTTTTTTAGTTCATATAGAAAAGGAACTTATAGAAACTAAAAAAAAAATTGGTTCGACTGTTTCAGATGCATCGCACGACCTCCATCACCGGCACCGATTTACAAGTGCAGACTCCAGGCGCCCCACAAAAATCGTTACAACTTTGAAAAATTTCGATATTTTTTAATAATAAAAATTGTTTTTTAAAGTTTGAATATAATACACTATCGTCTCAAAATTTCATTTACCGCAATCATTTCCTTCCCTTTCAAAAAAATTGCTGAAAAAACGCTTTTTTTCGGCTTTTAAAGCAGACTACTGCCTTCAAACGATGCAAACTTCAGCACCATTAATTCGATGCAAGTCTCTCGCGAGTAACTCGTGGTCTATATATATCGATGATGTGACGTTGAAGTTTGCATCGTTGGAATGCAACGAAAATGATTTTCTTTAAATTTTCCAAATTTCCTCGGGCAGGTTTGAGCTGCGAGAATCGGGCAAACATTTTTTGGGATTCTTATTGAAGAGATCTACACTTATTGAGCGATTTTCAGAGTCTGAAACGACAAAAACAAATGTGCACACACACACACACACGCACACACGCACACACATAGATGCGCGAAAAACCACGTATGAAAGATGTGAAGGCCTTGACCACGAGCACGAAAGCGAATATCGTAGCGCGCATCCAGTATAAAAGCTTTCAACTTCGCAATTTATATATATATATATATATATATATATATATATATATATATATATATAAATCGCGAAGTTGAGAGCTGTATATAAAATATACTTTTTTTTTCATTAAACGCGCTCCCACGGCTCTGTTAATAATGCAAAAGTTAAGTTGGCAAAAAACTTTCCAATTTTCCACGATAATATATATATATACATGTATACGGTGGAGCTCCTCGCGTGATTAATGCTCGGAAATTTTGCAATCCTTTTCCCTGCCTCACATACGTACTACAATGACATAGAAGTTTGCATCGTTGAACTGCAACGAAAATATATTTTCTTCGTATTGCCCTTTTTTCGGCACACTCGAACTACAAAAATTACTGAA
>CAUJKO010000183.1:0-5000 GCA_963210295.1 Ophion ellenae | reverse complement strand
ATTCAAACTTCCACCAACATCGTTCTACCAAAACAACAGTTTTACCGAATTTAAATACCCTCGACACATAAAAACAAAAATTCTAAGGACCCGACCCAACGATTTTCATTACTACCTACCTCATTGCGCAATAATTGTCGATTTCATTCTGAAACGTGGGCCCTAAACGATCAGTCATACTGCACAATATTACGAATTGCACAATGTTATCGACCGTTAAGGGTCATTATAGAAGATTGCCCAACGATTGAAAAAAAGTTCGCCAGAGTTTAAATATCATTGCACCGTATTCTTTGATTGTGTAGGATTACTATTGCGTCATACACTAAAGAGGTCTTGCTCACGCCAAAACATTGACGCTTACGGGCCGTCAAAGTTATTGCGTGACAATAATTGATCCTTTGGGTTCAACGTGATATCGAATATTATTGCACAATGAAATTATTCTACAATGTTATTGTAGATCTAGGGCCCGCCTAAGAAAAAATATATTTTGCGTGGTGAAAAGAATAAATGTCGAAGAAACGAGCGGTTGTGAATGGTGCATTTACGTCGGAGGACGAAACTCGGCACAGGGGATGAGGATGATTTTGGGGATAACGAGATGAGGCCAAAAATATATTTATGTACTTATATATGAGCGGGGTTGGCCGGACACTATTCTTCATGTGTGTATATGTGTGTGTGCATACACACGCATACACAGACATACACATATATGAAGAAAAAAGAGGGGAGTCGGGGGAGTATTAATAAAACGTTCGGGGCTACAGGACGAGGGAAAAATAAATTCTTATTGCCTGGCGAGAGTCCGGTATTTCCGCAATATACGGCGCAGGTGTACCAAATGTTATATCCACGAACCTCACGTCCCTCGTACAACCCTTGTGCAGTCATACACACACACACACACACGTACATCATACATACATATATATATATATATATATATGTATGTATGTATATATATATATATATATATATATATATATATATATATATATAAATGTATCTATATTCACTTCCATATAAAATATCTACTATATACACATAGACGCAAATGGTACGAAGTCGCTATGTGATTTCGCAGTATTGGTCTGGCCACGGTGGAGAAACGATCTTCCAATCTCTAGCCCGTGTTGTTTCTGTCTCTTTCTCTTTTTCTGTACTCTCTCTCTCTCTCTCTATTTTTTTTCTCTTGCTCTACCTCTGTCGACTTTTCTCTCTTTCTTTTTTTCTCTCCCTAGCCCGACGCCCTGAGCCCCGTACGTCACGCAGTCTCGCCCTGACGCTTCTTCCCGCGCGCAACACTGTCCTTACACCGCACAGTCGATGCGCGTACAAACCGTACGTACGAACAGGTCGAATATGACCGGGCAAAAAAATTAATTAATTCTTCGACCCGATAAACTTCGCGGCTACAAGTTTCGCTATGGACGCGCGTTTATTACTCTGAGACAAAAAGTAACCGCCGATTGAGTTTGTTAATGTTCTTTTTTTTGTTTTCCCTTCGTCGGTGACGATCAATGACCTTGAACATCGTTGGGATGCGAAGTTTTTTTTTGTTTTGCGAAATTTTCATGGCCCGGTTTGAGGTATGAAAATCGTGTGGGAAGTTTTTAAGGATCTGCAAGCTAAATCTGCAAAGTATGATTTTTTATAATAATGAAAGTGAGACATTTGGGAGGATTTTCGTTGCGATCCAACGATGCAAATTTGAACCGCGTGACGATCAGGGGGGCTCTATGAGAAGAAATGTTGGTATGTATAGGGGCGTAATTTTTCAAACATACATTCCTGGGAGTTTGGATATATATATATAAATATAAAATGATTATAAACGATTAAAAAAAAAGACAAATATCATCGACGATCTAAAACGATATAAATAGTTCAAATCGTTATTAAAGATCGTTTTTTCATATATATATATATATATGAAAAAAAAACGATATTTTGGAAGATTGTAAAAATGCTTATAAAAGATTTTTTTTTAAACACAAATATTATCGACGATCTACAACGATTTAAATAGTAATGAAAAAAAAAAACGTTAGGACAAATTTGTATGATCGTCTTTGAAACTTCCAAAATATCGTTTTTTCATATATATATATATATATATATATATATATATATATATATATATATATATATATATATATATATATGAAAAAACGTTAGGACAAATTTGTATGATCGTCTTTGAAACTTCCAAAATATCGTTTTTTCATATATATATATATATGTATCGTTTCATATATATATATATATGTATCGTATATATATATATATATATATATCGTTTTTTCATATATATATATATATGAAAAAACGATATTCTCTTCCAAATATCCAAATATCGTTTTTATAAAAACTTCCAAAATATCGTTTTTTCATATATATATATATGAAAAAACGATATTTTGGAAGTTTCAAAGACGATCGTACTAATTTGTCCTAACGTTTTTTTTTCATTACTATTTAAATCGTTGTAGATCGTCGATAATATTTTTTTTTTAAAAATCTTTTATAATCATTTTTACAATCTTCCAAAATATCGTTTTTTCATATATATATATATATATATATATATATATATATATATATATATATATATATATATATATATGAAAAAAAACGATATTTTGGAAGTTTCGAAGACGATCGTACAAATTTGTCCTAACGTGTTTTTTTTTTTTCATTACTATTTAAATCGTTGTAGATCGTCGATAATGTTTGTGTTTTTTTTTATTAATTTTTTATAATCATTTTTACAATCTCTTCTTAAGTCCATTTAGACTGTTTTGAAAAGTTGTTTTTCAAATCGTTTTGGATTATTTTGAAAAGTTGTTTTTCAAATCGTTTAAGATGGTTTTAAAAAATTGGTTTTTCAATCGTTTTGTACTCGGTAAAGAACGGTTTTGATTCGATAAAAATTAGTTTCTGAATTGTTTGGGTTATAAAGGATTTTGAATAATTGTTCTTTAAATCGTTGTGGATCATTTAAAAAAATTGTTTTCTCAAATCGTTGTAGATGTTTTAAATTGTAATTTAAATTGTTTTTTATCGTTGTGGATCTTTTGAAAAAATTGTTTTTCAAATCGCTTTAGATCCTTAAAAAGAGGAAAATTTCAAGAACGACCGTCAACCTTCTCGAAGTGACCATTCAACAAATATGCTCACAACAATCCAAAGGTGATATCGAAGACATTGGGGTTTGCGTAACGTTGAGTATGGGGAAAATTGGCTGTGAAACCGACTCCGGAGATCAAATGTCTCCAAAAGCGCCATTTTCCTCGTATATATACGATCTAAGATCGTTTGGCGCGTTGCCCTTTACCTTCTCCACCGATGTCGACGTCGTCCACGTCGATTCGATACGTCTGGCGCGGGAAACCCCCACTCCATCCGCCCCTCACTCGCTTGTACTCCTCCGAATCTCAATACACCCACGCCGCTCGGCCAAGAGTTCCGCGTGGTGGGGGACGCCGACTCCCCCACCCCGCGAGGCGGGGGGGTGGGGGGTGGCTGCGTTGTGTGCGCGAGCGAACATCGAACGCCACTGGCGAGAGAAGAACGGCGGAGCAGAAAGTGCGCCGGGAGGGGCGAGCGGGGGTGGTTGAAGGGGATGAAAGGGGGATGGAAGGGGGATGAAAAGGGGATGAAAGGGGGTAGCCGGTCGACTGGTTGGCCCTGCTGTGTTTCACCGGATACTGGCTCTACTTCATCCCTCCCTGGTCTCTTCACCACCCGCTCCTAGACACCACCACCCCCCCCCCCCCCCGCCCCCACGCCAAAACCGCCTTGCCTCCCGGCCAACATCCCGTCTAGGGACGGGTCGGGGGTGGTTCAGGAGAGCCAACGTGGTGTATTGATCGAGTGGCTCTTCTCGCTATACCGGCACACGATTGTGTGTTTATTCCCCCGTGTGTGTGTACACGTACATACACGTATAAAACTTCTTGCCCACCCGGTACATGAGAATCACGTATACACCCTTCGTAGGGCAACGGGAGAGCCCCGCGAACCCTGCCTTTCTCCGTGTTTGCATTTTTCCCGTTCCCCGAGCAACTCTTCGTCCTTCTCGGGTATTTTGTATTTTCAACGTGGGAAAAATAATAATGACGACAATAAAATGGAAACGGAGTCGATTCGATGCGGCAGAAGGGACTGTTAATTAAACGTGTTCGGTTGGATGGGACAAATTCGGCGAGCCTCGCCGAATTGTCAAGAGAGCACGGGATGATTCGGCAATTTTTGCAAGCTGGTGCAATTTGGTATTGAAGCGTGCAGCGGTAAAATGCAACGAGAGTATTTTTTTTTGTCGTGGCCCAAATTTATTTGGACAGATTCCGGCTGGGGAAGTCACTGGGGCATTTTTGAAAATCTTTGATCGAAATTTGTAAGGAAACACTGTGAAAAAATGTTTCGGATAATAGCAAAAATGAAGAAATGAAAAAATTGAGAATTTTTTTTTTTTAAAGAAATTGCGATGTGATCATCATTGGCCACTTTTTTAATAATTTAGAGATTTATATATATATATATATATATATATATATATATATATATATATATATATATATATATATATATATATATATCACATCGCAATTTCTTTAAAAAGCTCCCATTCTCAATTTTTTCATTTCTTCATTTTTGCTATTATCCAAAACATTTTTTCACAGTGTTTCCTTATAAATTTTGATCAAGGATTTTCAAAAATGCCGCAGTGACTTCCCCAGCCTTGCCAATATATATATGTGTGTGTGTGTGTAATTTATATATATGTCAAACGTGTAAATATTATAATGCTATATGTACATTTACTTCTTTATTTCTTTATTTATTCATAAATGAATCAATAAATAAATAAAGGTATATATAAATATGTAAAATGATGAGTTGAAGTTTGCAATCGTTGGAACGCAACGAATTTTATTTTTCTATTGTCCAAATTTCCTTCGGCAGATTTGAGCTACGAAAATGGCACCAAA
>CAUJKO010000182.1:0-20256 GCA_963210295.1 Ophion ellenae | reverse complement strand
AGCTACTGGGGAAATGGTCAGAATTCGAATGCTCAAGGAAGAACAAAACGGAACTTGTGTGGGCTTATTTGAGTTTGTTTTGGTGAGAGTTCGGTGCTTTTAGGAGATCAAATAATTGTGCGTCTCGATCCGTTTACGGGCTACATCTACTTAAAGGCTTGCAAATATTGCCAAATTCCGATATTTTTCTGGGGACGGTTGGTGAAAAAGAAACGCGTTTTTAACACAAAGTTAAAAATATCGAGAGCCTTAGGAAAAGTATTACTGCAGATTTATCAGCTTATTCCATGTGCGTCTTGCCGCTGCAATCTCCAATCGGCGGAAAAGATGCAGCTCGTAATTCTTGACTGAAACAAAAAACTAATAAAACTTTCAATCGTCATATATTTTTTATCTGGGTGGACTGATAAAAAGCTGAAAAAATCGTGAAATTATAACTGTTGTCAGATTCGAAGAAAAAAAAACCCCTTTAACGTGCTATAAAAGTTATTTAAGAATACTTTTTTAACGACTTTCTCAGTTCACTTAGAAGACAATTTCATACTGAAGAAAATAAACTTTGGTTTGATTTAATAGGTCGTTTAGTTTTTTTGCTATCACACCCACCAATTTGGTAAAATTGTGAAAATGAAAACTGGAGAAAACGCGCTTCGAAGTTTTCTATAAGACGAAATATAAAGATCAGCTTCGCTGCTTTTATATCTTCGAAAATATTTACAATTGGCCTCTGTAAGTTTGTAAATATATTCTTGGATAGTTTATTTATCGATGTAAGCAATTAAACAAAAAAAAAACAATTTTTCGGACCTTCTAATTCAGGCACCGGTCTTGAACGGTCTATCCGAAATCTGAAAACCAAACGGGTCATTGAAGTTAATAAATACGAGCTCGAAATTTCGAAACCATTTTTCTTCGGATATGATAAACCATATAATTCTTGTGATGTTTATAAATATCAGTCATGATTCTTGGGGTGTTTATAAATATCAGTCATGATTCTTGGGGTGTTTATACATAATTTCAGCCAATTAAAAATACGGTATATTTTTTTAAAAAGACATATAAGGCCTTAGGAGAAAAAGAGCACCATGCTCACTCATCCTTTCATTGACTTGTTTTCTCTCAGGCTCTTTTCGTGTGACGTATTCGTTGCTTTGCAATAGCAATTGTATGTCATCCGCGTCGTGACATAGAATACAGTGCGAAGATCAATTATTTTTAGAGCTATCATTTATTTCGAGACTGTCCCTGAGGTAGTAACGAAGTCTAGTACCAAGTGTTGGCCGATAACACAGGACGACACACGTCCCTCAACAATCGTTTGCCGGTTCAACCTCTTGCCGATTACGAGAGCGCGCTATCGCTACGGGCGAGGGAGGGCAGAAAAGCCGTAAAAACATTTCACAAGGAACGAACAATCTTCCTACGATATCGGCGTGAACAGTTACACACTCAGATACGAGGCCTGGTTATCAGGGATGCGCGAAACCGAGCGAAGTGGTATTAAACCGCTATATACTCCCGCATTAGCAATAGATAAGGAGAGCTTTCCGTCAACTTTATTCATTAGCTCCGCGCATTTGTTTACACAGAAGCAGGATATTAATGTTTTTCCCTGAAAAAAGAACGTTCGGACTGAAATTTCAAGCGCTACTCTCGTGGCAGAAATTTTTACGACGTAAAACATTTGTTACTCGAGATCGTAAGATATTTCCATTATACAAATTGATGCAAAAACGTCTAGTCCTTTAAAGAGTTTCGATACTAAAATCGAAATGGTTATAGACGATTGAAATTCATATCGCCGGGAGATTAATTTAGGATGCATTGACTGTGCAAAAATGAATCCGTTTCACTACATAGTTTCGGAGATGTTGAACGTTCAAGTTGAGTTTCGTTCGAGTATTATTAATGAACCAAGTGGAAAAACCGCATCATTTTTTAACACGACATTCCTGCCACTAATCGCAGTTTGTTCATTTTTTTATGCATTTAAGGATGTTCGGTACAGGAAATACAATGTTGCCATGCTGCACATCCATTTAATATGAATATTAAGCTGTTAGAATTTTTTTTAGATGTACAAAATGGCCGACTACTCGAAACTTCTCGACACAGCTTTTTTCCAATTGGCATGACAAGTAACTTCAACAACTTTCACTCGATTTACGTCAAATTTAAAAGTTATGTTCCTAATTGCATTTCGCAGAGAAGTGCGTACGGAATTTCTGATTAATCGAAAACTTTTCATTTTATGAGCAGTTATAACGAAATTTTTCACTGAAAATTGATTCCTTTAGTTCAAATACCTACAACTTTTGAATAAGGCAATATATTTTCGATTCCTTACGTACTTCTCTAGGTATTCTAATGTAGATTGACGAGAATTTTTGTTTTTTGTTCTAGGCAAAAAATTGTGGATGCTAAACGTCACGCCGCGGAGCGCCTAAAAAAAATATAAAAGAAAATATTAAAAGACGGCCATTTTGTACTTCGAAAAAAAATTCTAACAGCTTGATATTCATATTAAATACATGTGTAATGAATTTTATGAGTGAATCACTTTTTCATACGGAAAAAAATTGTTAAATTCGCACATGATTTTATACCCGTTACTGTGGCCTAAGGCCTCAAAGGTTTACGTGGGTTTCGAAGCCAAAAAAGCATATATTGTCTATTAAAAAAAATATAATATATAAATTATTTAATTAAAAATGTGAAGCACATAAAAAAGCAACATTTCAACAATATTTTTTAAAAAAATCATAAAAAAATTTGGGAAATTCAGCCAGTGGGACCGGGTTTCCGGAGACCCCTAAGAAAAAAGTGTCCTCATGGTGGCCACGATAACTAATGATAGCTTTATTTGAAATTGAAAAACCAATTTTTTTCTGTTAGTCGATAAGTATAGCTCGTGATTGAACGAGGGATTTTTTAAAATTGAAGTTTGAATTTTTGGCATAGTTATATGCAATATAGTTCAATTTTTGGTACAATCCACACTACGTATAGCCTCGTAAAATTAACATAATCGAAAAAAAACCTTCGTTCAATAACTAGTCAATAATATTTTGAAGAAGTGTGCAAAATTTCAATAAGATCGGTGCATTAGTTTTTGCCAAATCGTGTCCACCGACTTAAAAAATAGTGTTTTGAGAAAAATGCAATATAGCTGCGTCGCTCCCGACCGGTCTTTCCCAACGGGGGGAATTCTCAAAGGCTCTCTCTCTTAGACTGTTACTCCGATTGACTCAAAACTTTGGGAGAATATTCTAGACATATTGTTCTATTAGATAATAAAATTGAAAAATGGATTTTTTAAAATTTCAAACCCACGTAAAATTTCAAACCCCCTCTTTAAAAAAAACGAATAATTCTTTAAACAAGTTTTGAAATAATGATTTAATTAATTATTCGGTAATTCTTTAGAAAGTGACTTTTCCGAACAATGAGTCTGAAATTATTTTTTTGCTATCTTCTTATTTATTGGGTTACAAATGATGATATTCAGTCGGCGGAAGTAAAAATGCAACCCCCCCCCCCATAAATAGTTATGGGGTTTTGAAGTTCGTGGAAACACGTGATAAAATAACGCATTTTTGAACATTTCGAGGCCTATATTAGGTTGGTTTGGGTTTGTTGGAAATCATAACGCCCCGACACCCCTTTAATCATTTGTCATAGATCTTTTATTTTGTTTTGTCTCAAGGACCAAAGATAACATATGCCATCGGAATATAATTATATGTTTTTTGTTTCTCTCAGCAACGCTTTCGAATATCTTTATTGATTTGTCTTCGGACTTCATTCTGTATCCAGACGTAAATAGATTGTGTTGGTTATGTCAAGTTTTACTCCTTCCCAAGACGTACTCTTGAACAGGTTATGGGCCCAAGAACGATAGAGAAATTTGAGAGGGAAGACGAACGTTGAACAAAAGTGACTTCAACAAAAAAAAGGGAGTATCAAGTCGCGATAACAAAGAAATATACGCGAAAGTGAAACACGACGAAGAAGGATATGGCATCATGGAATTCTGTGAGGATCGAATTACTCAATCGCGACAACTTCGATACTTGGAAGATCCAAATGCAAGCTCTACTGACAAAGAACGACTTATGGGGATTCGTAGGTGGACAAAAGCCGAAACCAAGAGTCGTGGCCAGCGAAGCGAATTCCGCAGAAATTGCACAAAGGTGGGAAATCGAAGACGCTAAAGCAAAAGCGGATATTATACTATCAATAAAGTCGTCAGAATTAAAACAGATAAAAGGGTGTAATACCTCTCGCGAATTATGGTTGAAATTACATTCGATCTAAGAATCTTCGGGACCGTCACGAATGTCAACGCTGATAAGACAATTGACGTATCATCATATGCAAGAAAACGATGAAGTGCGCGAACACATTTCGAGATTTTTCGACACCGTCGACAAATTGAACGAAATGGACGTTGAAATCAATCGGGATTTGCTATCCATCATGCTTTTGCATAGTCTCCCTCCGTCATTTGCAAACTTTAGATGCGCGATCGAGTCGCGCGATTCTCTGCCGACTCCCGAGACACTGCGAATAAAAATCCTAGACGAAAGCGATTCAAGGAAACATCATGATCAGGAAAAAGTAGCGAACGCGATGTTTGGAAAGAAGCGTTTCGATAGGAACAAAGGCACGGCGAGAAAAACGGACCCGGATCAAAAAAAGTAAACCACAATAAAAACGAGAACCATTCAAGTTCAAGTGCCACAGATGTCACAGAATCGGACACAAAGCCATTAAATGTAAAGAACCGCCGAGGAACTTCGATAAAGCAAAAGTAGCTGACGACGTGAGTTTCTATGCGATTACAAATAATGCGTACGTCGAGGAAGTGGAAGACGAGCAGGCATCTCAAGTCGAAAATACAACATCTCAAAAATCATGGTGCTTGGACAGTGGCTATACAGCACACATGTGCGGAGAAGAAGCGAAATTTAAAACGCTAAACGAATCAAACTACGGAAAGGTAAGCCTTGCCAGCAGCGCGTCAGCACAAATCAAGGGCCGAGGAACGGCATACCTGACGGTAAACATGAATGGCACTCAGAAACAGGTAAAATTGAGTGAAGCTTTACACGTTCCAGAATTGAGGGGAAACCTCTTATCAGTTGGAAAAATTTGCGACAGCGGATATACGGTCATCTTCGATAAAAGCGGCGCTACGATCATCGGCAAAGTTGGGAAGTCGATTTTATACGCGGAACGAAACCACGGAGGATTATACCTCGTAAAATCAGAAACACCGGAGACTAACGCAAATACCGCATTGCACAATGTAGAAAATGGGAAATCATCGCTCATGGAGATTTGGCACAAAAGGATGGGTCATCTGAATTACCAAGATCTCAAAAAGTGTTATCGAAACGGAGCAATCAGTGGATTGAAACTGAAGGAACTTCCGGATAACCTTTCTTGCGACATTTTCGCGAAAGGAAAAATGATTCGGACATCGTTCCCAAATAAATCTGAAAGGAAAACAGATATCCTCGAAATAGTCCACACAGACATTTGCGGTCCAATGCGAGTAAAATCGATGGGAGGATCCAAGTACTTCGCTATTTTCATCGACGACGCGTCCAGATGGTGCGAAGTACATTTCCTTAAAAACAAAAGCGACGTAATGCAGGCATTTAAGGATTACAAAGCATTCGTTGGAACAATCGTCTATGCGACATCCTGGATAAATCCGGCGCCTCTAAATCTACCGCGCATCCCTGTATTCATTTCAAGAACAACGGAAACCATCGCATGATAATCGCGGTCTACGTAGATGACATATTAATTGCCTCGGAGAATGCATCCCAGATCAGCGAATTAAAAGAATTTTTATCCACACAGTTGGAAATAAAGGATCTCGGACGCGTAAAATATTCTCTCGGGATAGAATTTCACCAAGATGATACTGGCATAACAATGAAGCAAACGAGATACATACTCGACATCCTCGAAAGATTTGGAATGTCGGAGGCCAACTCTGTATCCACACCATTGGATCCGAACGTTAAATTAGAACAGAGCAAGAAAGATCATGACGAACCAACCGAACATCCGTATCGTGAATTAATAGGTGCACTGATGTACGTCGCCACATGCACAAGGCCGGATGTGTCATTCGCCGTAAGTTATCTAAGCCAATTCGGGACCTGTTACAACGAGACGCATTGGACGGCAGCGAAACGCGTCCTCCGGTATTTGAAGGGATCCACGGAATTGGGATTAAAATATAGAAAAACTGGAAGACCCATAAAGGGCTATGTTGATTCCGATTTGGCGAATTGCCCAATAGATAGAAAATCCTACACAGGATACGTAATCGTACTCGGCGGAAACCCCGTGGCATGGGAAGCTCGCAAACAGCGAACAGTAGCTCTATCTTCGACAGAGGCTGAATACATGGCGCTAGCTGAAGCTGCAAAGCAAGCCATATACATGCAACAGTTCGTGAAAAATTTGGATGATTCTGGAGACGACAAAGTCACTATATTTTGCAATAACAACGGTGCGCGAAAAATCGCCGAAAATCCAGTCTTTCACAGTCGCACCAAACACATAGATATCCGTCATCACTACGTGCGGAAGGTCTTGGGCCACGGAAGTATCCAGATCGAGTATGTGTCAACTGACAATATGCCCGCCGATATGTTGATAAAAAGAATCCCTGCCCGAAGCTACGAAAGTGTTTAATGCTTCTGGAATTAATCGCCAGTGAGTCATAGATGAGATGTCAGGTCAAGGGGGAGTGTTAGAAATCATAACGCCCCGACACCCCTTTAATCATTTGTCATAGATCTTTTATTTTTTTGTTTTGTCTCAAGGACCAAAGATAACATATGCCATCGGAATATAATTATGTTTTTTGTTTCTCCCAGCAACGCTTTCAAATATCTTTATTGATTTCTCTTCGGACTTCATTCTGTATCCAGACGTGTGTAAATAAAGACGTTGATCGCGCTATGTAGAAAGATTGTGTTCGTTATCTCAAGTTTTACTCCTTCCCAAGACGTACTTTTGAACAGGGTTTTTGAAAAATTCAAAATGATTAAAAATGTTATAATCATTTCTCATCATTTATAACCCAATGAATGAGAGAAGAGCAAAAAAAATTTGGCTCATTTTTCGGAAAAGTCACTCATCTAAAGAATTACCAATTATTCTTTATACAAGTTTAATTAAATTATTACTTCAAAAAAAAATTATTAAAAATTAATTAATTTAATCAATAAAAATAATTATTACTTCAGAAGTTGTATAAAGAATTATACTTATTTACCAAAACAAGTATAATTCTTTGCACAAGTTCTGAAGTAAAATGTCCAATAATAATTCAATACTTGATCGTTTTATTCAAATATAATTTAATACTCGTCACCAGCATTAGATAAAAGTCGAATGTCTATTCGGTACGTGTCTGTGTTTTTTTTTCAATAATCTGGATTAAGTACTTTAGCTCTGGATAGAATCGACGAATAAAAAAATAATAGTTCACGCGCATTTTTGTACGTTGAATGAATCGTAGATTGCAAAGAACGATTAGTGAATAGCAATTCGCGCCGCCGTCCTTGCGGAACAATCTTTGCCGACTAGTCGGGGGTCTATTACTAGACGTAAACAAGAATTTACGCCCCGTGCACCGGCCACTTAACATTGAGGCGGCCGCGTTTTTCAAATAGCGCTTGGATATTCTTCAAACGTCGTTCACCCATTTACAAAATCAACTTATTTCAAAAACTTGGATACGATAGCTCGTTCGGTTAGAAATATTTATTTAAGGGGTCTTCTCACTTTAGACGCTGAAAAAGTCTATTTTCATGCACTTTTTCGGTAGGTTTATATTATAGATATTGATATAAAAGTTGGTACACTTAAGGGGTTAGGCCACAGTAACGGGTATAAAATCATGTGCGAATTTAACAATTTTTTTTCGTATGAAAAAGTAAGTCACTCATAAAATTAATTACACATCTATTTAGTATGAATATCAAGCTGTTAGAAATTTTTTTTTCGATGTACAAAATGGTCGACTACTAATATTTTCTTTTGTTATCTTTTTTTTAGGCGCCCCGCGGCGTGACATTTAGCATTCACAATTTTTGAACTAGAGCAAAAAACAAAAATTCTCGTCAATCTACATTAGAATACCTAGATAAGTACATACGGATTTTAAAAACATTGTTTTATTCAAAAGTTGTAGGTATTTGAATTGAGTTGTAGGTTTTTGAATGAATTTTCAGTGAAAAATTTCGTATAAAACTGCTCATACAAGTTTTCGATTAATCAGAAATTCCGTACGTACTTCTTTGCGAAAAGCAATTAGGAACATAACTTTTAAATTTCGAGTAAATCGAGTGAAAATTGTCGAAGTTATTTGTCACGCCAATTGGAAAAGTCGGTGCTCAAAGTCGATGAAAAAAAATGTTCTTGCTATAAACCGAATAGTAACTTAATCTTATGATGATAAGGCACCGTTTGAGCAAAAAAAATCGATTTTTTGAAAATTCTACTGTGGCCTTTGCTCTTAATAAATACACTTTCGAGATACATGAAAAAAAAATATTTATTTAAGTCACTATTTATAGACGAAAATGGTAGTTAAAAAAATGTCCTAAAAAAATTGTAGGTCTGCGCTGTTGGGGAAATCTCGGAGATCGATCATCCGAAAAAAAAAATCAAACGGTTTTAGGTTCAGGATGTTAATGGCTATATACAAAATATATAGATATTTAGATCTATATAAATATATAGATATAGATAACCACATACGAAAATGTGGTTATCATACGATTATCGATATATGCAAAAATAACAGAATGGCGGAAATTTTTCGAAAAAAAAACAAAAAAAACTTTTTAATGTATTTGGAAAGTGTATTGACTAACAAGGAACATCCCTTAGGTGACACCCTTCGATTTCGTTGAAATTTGGATATGTTATACAGCACCGAAAAGTAAGCGATACGTATTTTTTTATCGGCGGAAAAATGGTTTTAAGGGCTGAAACGGACCCTCAAAAATGGAGATGTTTTTTGTTTTTTGTTGATAAAGTTTTAACGGTACGAGATAATAAAAAATTTCAAATTGCAACAATGTGTTTGTTTTGTGCACTTTACATTGGGATTGAGAACGATAACGTTATCGACGAAAAACGAAAAGGGATGTTCCTTGTAAGAGTAACAACATTTATATCGATATCTATAACATGAACCTATTTAAAAAAACTAATTTTAAAGAAGTAGATAAGATGATTGAAAAATTGTTGGGACCCTTATTTGGAAGCACATTAACATAGTCGTGTACCAAATTTCATAAAAGAATATTAACAATTAAAGAAGTTATAAACAATCTCGCGAAGGAGCTTCGAACGTGAGGGGCAACGGTGCACTTGATCTTAGCCACCCGGTTACTCTGAAACAATAAAAACTCATTTTTCCTCAAAATAAATAATATTGGCTAAGACTCGACCGATTTTTTTTGTTATCGTGTTTCCATAATTAAAAAAAAAACAATTTTTATTTTGATTCGATTTTCTCGAGGATTAATGCCATCATTATTGTTCATAACTAATGGCAAAAAATGTTCAGGAAAAAGTCGGTCAAGACTAAACTACTATTACTAGGTGCGCAACTAAGTTTTCGAGTTTTTTTATCAATGAAATATGGAAAATTTCAAGAGAAAAACAAACATTGTTTATTCAAAGTATCGTCTCTCGCTGGCTACACTTTTCGCCATCTCTCTGGCAATACATGATTACCGTGACGATAAAACGACGCGTCTTTGGGCCGGAACCATTCATCCAACCAATTGTACACTTCCTCGAAATTGGCCAAGTGTAGCCCAGCCAAGGCATGCGCCATCAACCGGAACAGGTGACAATCAAAAACAAAATGACCTGGCACAAGGTGCCAGGTCTGGCGAATACGGTGGGTGCGAAGCAGATCCCATTTCAGCGTTTTGATGGTGTCCTGGACGATGAAAGTGCAATGGCACGGAACGAATTTTCCATCTGTCTCTCAATCAACTCCTGCGGCACCCATTTTCCTTCCTTTTGAATTTTTCCCATGCCATGTAAACGTTCGGAAATACCTTGGCGAGTCATGTTTAATTCCTTGTCTTCCGCAAGTTGATCTTGTGTTTGCGTGTCATCTTCATCCAATAACGTTTGCTGATCGGCGTCCTCAACTGTTTTTGGTCTTCCGGAACGCTTCTGGTCCTCAGTCTCGAAATCGCCACCTCTGAAGCGTTTAAGATAGTCCTATCGCCAGGCTTCAACCCATAGGATTTTTATAATTTTTTTTTTGAGCTTCGCTAAATATACTAATAATGGTCTCTGTAAAATTTCAGGGTCGTTTATCGACCTAATTACAGAGAGAAGAAATATTAAAATTGCGTATTTTTGTGGGGGAATTTCGAGACGACATACAAAAACCCAATTTCCGGTCGCGACAAAAGTGTATATAATAGTAGGAATCCGTCAGATTCTTAAAAATAATCAGATTTACATACTTGACACTTGTAGTAATCCAGTGCTCTCAGAATAAATTACGCTTATTGACCGAATTTGTATGTAATATCAAGTTTAATTTGAACTTCCGGTATTGGATTTATTACCACTTGTTACGATAAAGAGGCGCGACAGCAAGGCAACAGCTGACTGTAGTCCTAACCTCATCTCACTCATTCGAATTTCCACACATATTTCATTTTTAACCGACATATTTCGCCGACACAAATTTTCCACGCTTTTTACCAATCGTGGCCCGAATACAATGCTTTATATTTCCCGCACTTGGCATTGTTTTGACACATCGACGTTGAAAAGCATGGAGGTTGAACTCGCCTGGTTGAGTAAAAAGAGACGGAGATAGAACCAATATTGCCAAATATCAAACCTAGAAATACTCCGCGAATCGTTGGAATAACTATTTTGTTCATTTTTCTAATTAGATGTGAACATTGATTAAACAGTTTACATATGGAAAATTTAGTTATTACAAATTTTTTGTTTGCATATTTAAAAAATACAAATTGTACAAGTCTCAAGTATGATCAGTGGTATGACTAGTGTGAAGCGATAGGACTACATTAAACCAAGCTTCACAGGTAGTTTGCGATGGTGCATGTTCGCCGTAGGCCTCCTCAAGCAAACGACGTGCTTTAGCTGCATTTTTTTGCAAGTTAAACCAGAAAACCAAAACTTCCCGCAAATGCTGTTTATTTGGCACAGAACTTGACATCTTCCGTTGTTAGAAAAAACATTTTTGCGTCGCGATATGTGTTGGTATTACGACTAGTTATTGTTGGCAGATGTCTAACCTAAAAAAAAACAACTTCAGACATGTATGTCGACTACATATGGCGTTAGCGCCACCCATGTGGGAAACCCGGGAACTTAGTTGCGCACCTAATACACTGAACAAGTACTAAACTTCAAGTCCATCTGTTTCCTAGATGGCGGCAAATCGTGTACGCAGTTTTGAGAACCATAGTTTCCAGAAAAACGCGTTGAAAGTTTTACTAGCAGTTCTATCGTTGTAATAATAAGTTAACGTTCAATCTGCGATTCCTGCACCATGTGTTGGACCTTTCTCGTCAATTTCACTTGCCTCAAGCGACGAACGGGTATTCGTCATTTTCACAGTAGCCTAACCCTTCAAGCACTTACATTTCACATCACAAAGCAATTAATTTGTTGCTTCTTTAAACATTGATTATAGCATTCCATAGCAAATATTTCCGCATTATTATTAATATTATTGTTGTGTTTTATTACTATATTTATGCTTCCCCTTTTTACGTGTTCATCGCGTTCCATTTTTCTATTATATTATTGTGGCCTATATTTATAGCCCGGATATACCAAAAATATAATTAGACATAGACCGTCGATATAGTCTAGTTTATTTCCATTATTATTATTATTATTTAAAGTAAACAAATTTAGCTCCGCAGCTCGTACTATAGATCCTCTTGATTCTAACTATTCATACACTTGTTGAAAAAGTAAATCAGAAGGCGGAAAATATTTACGCATTTTGTTATCGAAATTTTATCACAAATTCGCTGCGTATAAAAAAACGCGAACGAGCTGCCGAAAATAGGCGAATTATTTTAATCCTACGTTGGCACACTTATATTTGGCCACGATTTTGACACACTGAGTCAATTTCACCCGGGTAATAATTCATCTACCCGGTGAATTATTGGCACGTGGTGTGGTGCCTGTCATTAAGGCACCACACCACGGTTCGTGCGCGGTACGAGGGTGTATTTTTCGCAATTATTTTCCAGCAAACGATAAATGAAATTTTGTCATTAATACTCATAGCCAATATATACATACAGAAGACTGTATGCAAATTTTTGTACTCGAATCTAAAGTATAGTTTGCGGTGTACGCCGCTTCCAAGCGGACACTCAGACGAAATTGCTGCTCGGCAGTTGACAGCGATTAAGCCATACGATTCATTTGAAAAATAAAATAAAAATATATTTAGAAACGAGACATATAGGTTTAGAGCATCACGTAGGGGAATTTCGACATCTAACAAAAAATGGCGGACCAGCGAATTTTATTTCCGATTTTCATGGAAAATTTTCATCGGTCATAAAAAAAATAGAAGGGAGCCATTTATAAAAAAATTCCTACGTGCCATAGAGACGGGATTCTCGAACAGCTTAAGACTTGGCGCATGCAAATCGGATGAATAGTTTTTGAATATGTTGTCAACCAGGTTAAAAACTGTAGTTTCGAGAAAAACGCGTTCAAAGCCGCACATCTGCCGCTCGGCTAGGTCGTGCGCTTCAAACGGTTTCACATAAAATGCTATACCTCCGCCAATTTTACAAATTTCTTTTAAAAAATTGGTGAGAGCATTCTTAATAAATGTATCTTTCAGAAAATGAAAAAAGAAGAACGAAAATCGTAGTTTCGACAAAAACGCGTTCACAGTCGCACATCTGCCGGTCGGCGCGGTCGTACGCTTCGAACGGATACACATAAAATGCTGGATCTCCGCCAATTTGACAAATTTCTTTGAAAAATTTGGTGAGAGCATTCTTAACAAATGTATCTTTCAGAAAATTATAACAAAAAAAAACAAAAACTGACAAATTTGTTTTTTCTACCGTGGTGGCTTAATTAAAGGCCTTAATTAAAAGCCCTTCGGACGGTTTTTATTGAAAAATATCAGGGATAAACTTTAAACATTTCTTAATATGTCTGTATAATTGAAATTCGGAAAGTATGAAATTGAACTGTTGTAAAAAATGATTGAAAGCTTCCACTTTTGGGAAAGTGAGCATTTAATTTCAAATTCGTCCAGATTAAAACGACCCAGTGTCTCAACGCAGGGTTAATAATAATGACGATAACAATAGTCCACACGAGCTCTTCGGACAAACGCTCCGAAGGACTGTTCGTTATTGGATATCATGAGCGATTATTTAATTTTTTCCACTTTACAAGCGATAGGATGATAGAGTTCTTGCAATTTCTCGGTGAGGCCTTTTCGGAGTCGATTCGTTATATTTCGCGATACCGTCACGACATTTTCGCTCGTTACTCATCCGAGCGATCGAACATCCCACCGTTTGTTCAACCTGTATTCAATTTCTTATCTGGATACGCGTACCAAGCATAACGTGCATGAACGTTTGGTTTTTCAGTTCGTGGTGATTATTATCGCGGCCCCCGCCATACTGGTACTTGAAAATGCAACAAGGTCGAACAACACAGAATTTTCTGCGTCTCAATCGCGTATCATCTGAAGCGTTTTATTTAACTTTCTTTTTTTTTCTTCTTTTCTCGTCCGAGACGAATCTTTCGCGGTTCGTCGATGCTCGACGAGCACCCGAAGAACTTTTCGCGTCGCGCGTACGTGACCGAGAGCATGCGGTCCATCGGACTGAAACGCAGAAGAAAAACAGGTACACCGAATCGCTCGAATAGCCAGGACTCGATGTAGAGTTATTTTTTTTAAATGTTCTCCATCTCAACCGCGAGACACCGCTCTATTCTCGTGGAACTCAAACTATATTTGCACTCCACGCTGGACGTGAAAATTCTCATGCGAAGCCTATCTCAGCGTTGAGTTTGAAGTTTGGATCGTTGGAACGCAACGAAAATTCTTTTTTTCATCAATATCCAAAATCACATGTTGCGAATTTGTCGTAGATCGCTAAATAAGAATTCGAAAAAGTGTTTGCGTGATTTTTTGCGCTGCTTAAGGGGCTATACCAGAGTGTCACATTTCCAAAAAATCGATTTTTTTCGCCTTTTTCGACAGTTTATACTTTCAAGAATATCCTGTAAAAATGTTAAGGCTGTATCTCTATCATTTTATCGTGCAAAAATCGATTGTTAAATCTTTAAGGGGAGATATACACCTAGGAGCCGGAAAAAGGGTCATTTTTGTGATTTTTTTTCCAGGAAAACTATTTGAAATTTCGGATTGGGGTTTTAATTATCTAAAAGTATATACATTCAAAAATATGTTTAATTTTCTTTATTTAAAAATATCAAAAATATACCAGGATATTGTATGATCCTTGGAGCGTCGTAAAGAAATCTGCGTATACGGTACCCACTGGCGTTTCTTCAAAAAATCATCTGAGAAAAAACCAAAAAGATTATTAAATTAGAGACTATAATCTAGTACTTGTCATAGCCGATTTTGAAAATATCGATTTATTACAAAATGGCGGACGTTTGAACATAAATAGTGATTCTTGGGCCAAAAATTAGTTATTATTTTGCCTATAAAACAAAAACTAAGTAACGGAAAAAAAAATTCGATGACAAGTACTAGATAATAGTGTATAGAATAGCCACGAAAAACCTCAAGGCAATCGGTTCATTGGTTTTCGAGAAATTTTGGGTACCGATTTGAAAAACGTGGTTTTGAGAAAAACGCGTTTGAAAATTTGGGAATGAATAAATCATGAAATTTGTCAACTAACATTGAATCATCGATACCAGGCCCATAGTGTAGGTCTTCTACGGTCGACGGAATGTTCATACCTTCTCAATCGATTTTTTCGACCATCTAGGTGTATATCTCCCCTTAAACGCATTTTTCTCGAAATGAGATTTTTCAAATTTCCTGATATTGTAACTCAAAGAGCAAATACCCGATTGACTTGTAATTTTAACTGAGTACTCTTGAATATATTTACTCTACAATGACGTAGGATATGTTTTGATGGGTGAAAATTGACGATTCGGCATTGAAAAAACGACCATTTTATAGGCGAGAAAACAGATTTTTTTTCGTAACTACGCCATTTTGTTATATTTTGATATTTCTCGAAAATCCTACGTCATTGTACAGGAAATACCTTCCAGTTTAACGACATTTTTTCCTTTTTCGGTTTCAGCTACTCAATCAGCCGGAATCATGTCAGCAGTGGAGGAACTTTTTTTTGGCGCCTCCGAAGGCAGCGCATAAGTCGCTTGGATCTCAATATTTTTCTATGAAAAAATTATGTACTATAGGTCAAATATAGCCAAATATGTTCTTAATTTTCCGAAACATTGAATTGAGTATTTTTCTTCCAAAAAATGCCCCCAAAATCACCCAAATTTTCAGCGTTCACACCGGTATAGCCCCTTGAATCTGCCAGAGAAAATGCGGAAAGTTGAAAATCATTTGCGTTGCATGCCAACGTTTGAAACTTCAACGTCATATCTCATCGCCTGTGCAAATTCCACACCATACGATGAATATATGGATACCGTTATTATCCGATAGTCAGCCTCGCATCGTTCGTTATCTCGCGGAAGTAGCTAATCCACCATATCACAAATACTACACGATGATTGATCGGCTGTTCAAACAACGAAAAGTCCCCCTTCGTCTCCGCTTCTCACCCTGAACTGATTCTGCAATTTTTTTCAATCGACAGCCGCGCACATTCGTCGAACACTCGAAGAAATGCACCATTATCGCTCTCTATATTTTTCTCGTGCGTTTTATTTCTTTACAATTGACAATTGTCTTCTTTTTTTTCAGGAGAGCTTGGGAGGCAATTCTCGGACGGCTATGCTAGGAACTGTGTCACCTGGAAATATACATCTGGAAGAGACTCTGGCGACTTTGCGATACGCCTGCCAAGCACGAGCGATCGTAAATCGCGTACGCATTAACGAGGATCCCCATGATAAATTGATAAGGTGAGTCCACGATGACA
This sequence comes from Ophion ellenae, assembly GCA_963210295.1. Taxonomy (NCBI): domain Eukaryota; kingdom Metazoa; phylum Arthropoda; class Insecta; order Hymenoptera; family Ichneumonidae; genus Ophion; species Ophion ellenae. The sequence continues at coordinate 4,033 of CAUJKO010000182.1, read as the reverse complement.
ATAATCACGCTTAAAGATCGCCAAGGATGATCCGCTAGTTTTGGGAAATCTATGCGACCGTAAAGCAATTTGTGTTTAAGCAAGGGAGAGCTGAACGTGAGGCTTTGTTTTTGAATCTTTGGTCGATCTAATCATTTATATGATTAGATTAGGCAATATGCCAACGGCCTGTGATTCGGCATCGCAGATTTATTATCAGAATTTCTTATCGTACAAATGCACTGAGCTTGGGATTTGCATCTTTCCAGTTCAGAATTTACAACCAGATCTTCCAGATGTTAATCTACTCTTAAGATCTCTTGTAGATTATTAAGTCGTGCGCAGTTAGATTGAGGAGTCACATTGCCACGTTAGGCCGTAAACTGATAGTGGCTTTAAACTTGATTTAAGGAACATTCCAGTGTGACGGCCTTGAACATTTCTGATTTTCATGATTTAAAAAAAAATCGATAAGCAGTCCGATATTTTTTAATCTTTTATTCAAATGACTTATTGGAATATTTTTTAATGCTTTAGTTTTATTTTTTCAATAATTTGTTTGGCTACTGTAAAGTGATGCCTAAAAAAATAGCGCCTGACGATGGAGAATCCTGCTCCTCGAACAATTGTCTGAAAGAAAACCAAAAAGATTATCAGCCAGTATGAAAAACTGAAGAGGCGTACGTAGGAATTTTGTTTGCTAAATGAAAGTTAACAAAATGTTGGCCATTTCAAAATTAAGTGTCAAATTGGACCTTTTTTCGACACTTTATCGTTTAAAGAAGTGAAACTTTAAGGTAGTACCTCCACAGAAGAGTTGAATTAAGAAATGGTTGAAATTTGACATATACGTTATTTAATACATTATCCAAACATCTGTGCAATTTGAATAAGTTTGACCACCCCAAACCTGAGATATTTACACTTAAAATTGGCTTAGTTTACACGTAACAAATGCGTTATGATGGGCAAACAGAGCATCATTAATTCTACCGTCAAAACTAAAATTAAGAAATTAATAAAAAAATGAGGATAAGCTACAGTAAGATATCACGAATAATGTGAAAAAAAAAATGAGAATGATTCACCATCTAGTTTCCAAGATATAACCATGAGAAGCCTTCACAATTTTGGTGCAAAGCCTGGCAAAGCCTGGAAAAAAAACAATTGGGGCAAAGCCTGGACAGTCCCGGCAAAAAGTTTACTGGCAATGGTCGATCAAAAACACAATACAAAATATATTTTACGGCAATAAATGATATCCATCGTATTATCTACTAGTACCGAGTCAATATTGCGTAGTTTTTAATTTTATTCATTACTAATTAAACCAATTATCAATCTTTTAAACATGAACATGGTATGTAAACTTTTGGTTGAGATTTTCGCAGAGGAACTACCTTAAAAGAAACAAAAAATGCTTCCCTACGACAATAAGGAATGGCGTGGGGAATGATGTGGCGACATTTCAGACGGATAGCTTGAAAACTCTTCGTTTAAAGGATCATCACATTGGAACGGGTCGACAAATAGTTGATTTTCGCGATTTTTTTGTCGGTGGTTCAAATACGCTAATCAGTCTATTTTTTTAAATATCAAATCAAAGCAGTCACACTGAGAAAAAAAACCAATTGAATCAAAAAAATATATTGCTTGTTCCAAATAAATGTGCCGCTGCGGAGTGCCACCGATATATGAGATTGGTCCAATACTATAAAATATTGAAAAATGTGATTGGTTTAAATAACATATTATTTTATTTGAAAAAGCTCTTCTGTTCTCTGAATATCTACATTATCCTTCAAATAAAATTATATTCTATTGAAGTCATTGTATATACAATCCGTAGATGTATTGGATGAAATAATTAAGCGGTTGCTACAAACATTTTTTATTTCGTACAAAACTATAATCAATAGAATTAATTATTTCTTTACTACATCGAAACGAATACGCCATGGGACGTAAGTTTTTCAATTTGTTTTAAATCTTCAATAAAAAGTGAGCATTAGAATGATCATCCACGATAATAGTGGAAAGAATATCGATATCCAATGGAATATCCATGGAGAGAATATTAGATATTCAACTGATTAGAACAGATACTACACTTTGCTCTTAGCCGCAGGCCAAGAAGCGATACTCTTTAGAGTTTCTCTAGCGTTTAAGTAGATTTTCCGTTCGCGCTACGCTTACGAGAAACGAGCGCGCGTGCGGCCTCTAGCGGTTACTCCGAGAACTACGGATTTCCTCACACCTATAATTTCGGTGGCGCTCGGCCATGATTTGGTTCAATTTTTTCAACCAAATGGGCAACAAACAATTTTAACTTTCGCATAATTTTTTAACCAATTCAGACGTTTGCTTAACATTTTTCAATCAAAATAAAATATTAATATTTCAACGAATAATGTACTTGAAATCAATATCAGGTATGATGAAAACAATAAAATAACAGATTTACTCAATAGAAATTTTATTTGAATCAAACGAGCGAAATTCAATTTTTCTTGTGTACTCGAATCAACAATATTCATGTTATGAATTGAAACGCCTTTTTCATTCGTTGTAGAAATTGCATTCAAAACTATATAATTTGTTCGCGATAATTTTTTAGATAGTTTCAATATTATATTGTTCGCGGTTAACAATATATCTTTTGAATGAAAAAAACACTTTCAATTTTGTCATGTTATTGAAGTCAATAGCGTTTTGTTTGGACTAATAAATCCGATTATTTACACCAACAATTTTCCAATTGAATCAACGAAATTTCATTCAATAACACCAATGATATTGGATCAATGATTTTTTTTCTCAGTGCATGAAAAACAGAAAATAATTTTTTAAACGTTGCTTCGCAAAAAAAGGAGTCCTCACGGTGTTACACGGTTGTGGCCGTAAATATTATCTGAATCAAAATTTGTAAAGAGATTATTAATCAGTATGAAAGCCGCTATCTAGCTATGGAGGTTTATTAAAATCAAAACTGACGAAATGGCGGCGGTTTGAAAAAAGTATCGAATTTAGCGTATTTTTTCGACAGTTTTTTATTTAAAAAAGTATTAACATTTAAAAAAAGCTTCCATAGCAAGATAAAGAATGGCTTGAAGAACGCTGTGCCAAAATTTGAGACCGTTTTGAAAAACGACATTTCGAGAAAAACGCGTTTAAAGTTTCGAGTGCAGAATTTTCATATAAATTGTCTGCTTACGATAAATCGGCGATGCCAGGTCTATGTTTATAACCATCTATACTATCGGATAATGCAAACAAAAATCGATTTTTTGAAAATTTCACACTGTGAAATCCCTTAAAATCTTCCACCGTTTTCAAAAACGACGTTTCGAGAGAAACGCGTCCGTCGGCGCCAGATCTCACGCAGCTGGTCGAATTCCTTCGTCTAAGAAAGGCTGTAGCGACTGGAATAATTCGAATGTCGCGACCAAAATTTCGCAGCATGTTTATGAAAGTCCATATTTGTCAATAAAGCAGAAAAAAAACCACTTAAAAAAAAGTTACACTGGAATGGTCCCTTAAGAAAACAATTCATCAGCTTTATTTGCAAACTTAGAATTTATTCCCGAATATGTGCACGAAGAAAAGAACAAAAAGTTTGTCATCGTTTTTTTTTTCAATAAAATCGCGGCACTACATAATTGTCCGAAGCCATCTTGTCTCTTGGAGTCCACTGCGGTGAAAGTTTCTGCAACTTTTTTAGTTCCGGGTTCGATCTTATAAAACCGACTGTACTGTATAAAGTATGGCTATCGCCACGGCCGACTTGGAGTAAAAAATAGAACGAGTCGTGTGCGTAATGACCGTTGAAAACGAGACCGTAACACTTGGAGAATGATCGCAACTCGGCACAACCGTGCGCAAATAATTCACGATTATATAATGATTTTTAACGCTGAAAACGCACGTTGTCGTTAAAGCAACAGCTTCAAGGCCGATCGATCCATAGAAAAAGCGCAATGATAATTTTTTTTTCTCAAATTAGCACTCGCCGCGGAGCGCCGTGCGATACTTAAAACTTTTCATGACGTTGGCG
>CAUJKO010000181.1:0-15974 GCA_963210295.1 Ophion ellenae | reverse complement strand
GCCGAACCCTGACTGCCCATCCACCAGAGTCGGTTTTCCATCTTCTATTTAATAATTGAACAATGATAACTCGCAAGGAACATCACTTTGGTGTCCACCTCCGATGTTTTTTTGAAACCCATGTATATGATAGAGCATTAAAGACTACTGCGCATTTTTTTTTATCGGCGGACAAACATGTCAAGAATTTTGTGGTGTCAGCTGTAAACGGTCCATCGATTTCAGTGAAACAGAAACGAAAATTCTTCTAATGCAAAACGATCGTAAATCCACTATGGGTGGCTTGAAGACAAAAAAAAAGAATAAAAATTAAGGGACCGGTGCGATGGTCTAGTGGTTAGCGTGCTCGCCACTAAACCAGCGGATCGGGAGGTCCCGGGTTCGAATCCCAGTCGCGTACATTTCGTTGTGAAATATTTTTTCTTCGGCATTTCGCGGCGAAATAAGACTAGTTCCACGACTGGGGGGGCGAACTCGATGACCGGCTGTATTGGTATAGGTTTTCCGCAGTTTCCCTATACCCATGACAGAAATGTCATGATGATTATAATACAGAGGGGGGAAGTCGGCTGCGGCCGCAAGAGGGGGGGGGGGGGGGGGCATGGAGAAAGATGGACAAAAAGGAGGTAAACAGTAGAGGAAAGAAACGGGCACAATGAAGGGAAAGAATAGGTAACAAACGCGAAAAGGCGTGTACCTAAGGAAAAAACCAATAAATAAATAGAATAAAAATTAAGGGATGAACCACCCATCTACAGGGTGTCCAATAGGAAGTTGCTAAAACTAAATAAGTATCTCTTCCCTCCATGAATTCAATAGGGGTCCCTTTTTCTAAGGCGCATACCTGAGGCCCCGCAGTTTTATTCCAGCCGTGGTTGAAGCAAGTACGCGCGCGTCAATATAAGTGAGCTCACCACGGAAGAAAAAGTATATCTTATTGAGTGCTTCTTCTCGAGGGGAAAAATTTATAGTAATGCGTATAGAGGCTTTCGTACGAAGTTTGGAACTCATAGAGTTGCCAGCGAAAACTCTCTGAAAAGGTAAGAATTGAATATTTATTCATATTCATTTATCACACAACTTGTGTTTCAATTCAATTAAACAGCATTGAAGTAATTTTACGTTGATTTTTGTAGGATAATCGATAACTTCGTGAAGTATGGTACACTCCAGGACCGTAGACACGAGTTGCCAGGTCCATCTGTTACGGTGACTACACCAGAGAAGATCAACGAAGTTGAGAATTATTTCAAACAAAATCCAAATGATTCGATTCGGAAAGCTGCTCAAGCATTAAAAATAACCAAATCATCATTACACAACATTTTGAAATATTTTTTAAAGTTTCATCCGTATAAAATAGGCACTCATCAATTGTTAACTGAACACGCCATGACAAAACGCATCGAATTTTGTAACACTATTACGGGAATGTTTGAAGCCGAAGAACTTAATGAGAAATTGATTATTTACTCCAATGAAGCACATATTTGGATGAATGGGTACGTAAACAAACAAAATTACCGGTTTTGGGGAACGGAAAATCCCAACATATCGCTAGCGAGTCCCTTCATCCACAGAAAGTAACGGCATGGACAGCGATTTCAGTAAAAGAAATTTATTTGCAATTCTGGTAATCTACGGTAACAGGAGTGAGTTACAAACAGCTTTTGGAAACGAAATTCTGCCCTTATGCAAAAAGAGGGGACTGGTTAAAAATGTTTACTTCATGCAAGATGGAGCGACGCCGCACCGGACTCATGAGGTGTTTGAAGCTATTCATCGCGTATATGGGACTCGAGTAATCGGTCTGGGGTACCCTAAAGTTGCTCAAGGCGGACTAGAATGGCCTCCGTACTCACCGGACCTGAACCCTTGTGATTTTTTCTTGTGGGGTTACATTAACGATCATTGTTACGCTAAAAACCCCAGCACAGTAGAAGAACTGATCGCGGCCATCCAGGAAGTGGTTCGCGGCATTACGAACGATATGTTGGACACAGTTTTTCACGGTTTTCAAAAGAGAATTGATTTTGGTGCACAATCTAACGGTTCGCACTTCGAAAATATCTATCATTAATCACTGTAGTTTTTCGTTATTTTTATAAGATGTAATAAATTGACATAAAAAATATTTGACTGGGTTTTATTTATGTGCGTTCAAAACTGCAGAGTTTCCTCTATTTAAAGCAATTTGGCTTTTCTGCTTCTGTGCACGTGTTTTAAAATGACAGCCGATTAGTTTCAGCAACTTCCTATTGGACACCCTGTATTTTTCTTCCTCTAACCCCACTCTTAAAAAGGCACATTTAATTGAATGAAACGGGTAAGCCGCTGAAGGGGGGGGGGATGAAATTGAGGTTTACGTATGTCTTGCATTTTTTCCGGATAGCAAGCTTAAGGGGGGAAAATCTATGAAGGACATTTCATAGATTTTCGACGATTTTAAATAAAAATTGGGGGTATAAGGGAGAATGAGTGGTGAGTTCGTATTCAGGGGGTAAAAATACATCGATATGGACTTATGAAAAAAAATCCCATCTCGGCCAACAATAAGTGGTTTCCCGAAAACGTCGATCATTTATTTTCTTTTTCGATTTGTAACTCCGTTTCATGGGCATTCGCTTCTTAATCATTTTGACTTTGAAATACCGTTTGAATCATCAAGTTCCGATAATTTTTCGATTTATGAAAGAATTTCAAAGACGAAGCATCGATTTTCACCAATTATTCCATACATACCTTCAACATTGCCTCTTCTTCGGTCATTTTTCGAGTTCCTTTTCCGCAAAAAATATTCGACATATAAAGATGAATCCAGCCACATTTTCTAAGTCTATCGAAATCCTTCTCTAAACTCCCTCAATGAGTTTACGTCACTCAAATAGAATCGATGCTACAGTTGTTTGGAATTTCGCGATTTTAGCGATTTCGGAAAAGTGGCCAAGGGTCAAGGAAACTGGCCAAGCGTCGACATTTTTTCCCCACCTTTTCAAGCGTTTTAAGGATCCATCTAATGGGAAATTTACCGCCGATTACGAATATCGTGGAGTATTTGTCGAAAGCTCAAAATTATGCAAGCCAAACGGGAACAACGTGTTTCCATGCGCATTCGATGATTTCGGAGGAAACGAATGGTGAATCGTATTCAGGGGATAAAAATGCATCGCTGGGGACTTATAAAAAAAACCTATCGTCACCCTCCATGTATATAAAACACAGCATTCACAGCGTGGTTAAATAGTTCGGGGCTGGTCACAGGATCCAGCCTCCGGTAACAGAGCCCACGTATATATAACACGTATGTGTCCATATGTGTGTATGGAAACAAACAACGGCCTATGCGGATGACGTGGGGGCGCCCCTGCTGAGTCTTTCATGCCCGTGCTATTAACGATTAAACGAACGAAGGGTACAGAAACTGCGCCCGCTCTGGTGGGTACAATGAGCTACGCAAACTCCTGCAACAACAAGTGTAACGTGAGCCAATGGTATAGACGTTTTTTCTTCACTCGTATTATATATATTTTTTCATTTCTATATGTAGCTATACATACGTATCAGGGTTGGGCATATTCGATTTCTTTTTTTCAAATTCTAAAATAATAAAAAAAACTTATTCAAAATTCGTTCCGAAAATAATAATGAATCCCACTGGATTCAGTATTCATTCCGAAAATAAATAATGAATCCTACTGGATTCAGTATTCATTCCGCATTCGGATATCATCAAATTGAATAATCTGGAAAATGGACAATGGAAATGGGGCAAATATAATGTCGCATTTCTACCCCCATTTCTTCAGTAACTAGATACTAAGAGCAGGATTTCCCTTGGGTAAATATAATGTAATCGGACGACAATTTTTTAATAGAATAAACATGTTTTCTGCCAATTTTTCGATATTTTTCAATTTGATGATATCCGAATACGGAATGAATACTGAATCGAATTGTATTAATTACTTATGTTGTAATGAATACTGAATTCTGTAGGATTCATTATTAATTTTCGGAACGGATACTGAATCAAACTAGATTCATTATTTATTCTCAGAACGGATACTGAATCAAGGTGCATTCATTATCGAAGAAAAATTACTATTCATCTGACATGTATTCAGTATTATTTTCCGACTCCTACAATACTCAAAGTATATATATATATATATATATATGTTAGGTGTACAAATAAAATATCGGTCTTTTTTTTCAAAAGTTCCCGAAAAACTATTCAAAAAGCGCACCTCAACTGATTCGAAATGGCCGCCCAAATGGGTTTAAAAATACGTGGCCATCCCCAAATTGTCACCCTGTATATATATATACTATCTATAGATACCCAAACAATTATGGTACTGAATGAAGTATGCATAGATGGAAAGCAACAAATGTTTGTTTCTCTCGTATTGCCCAATTTTTCTCGTCACATTTAGGCTACAAATATCATTGAAATAATTCTGAAGATCCTCAGTGGGGAGCCATAACCTAAAACTGCCAACCGAAGAGTTTATATAGGAATTTAGATTTAAGAGTTTAGATAGGAATTAGGGATTCAGGAATTTAGATAGGAAATCAAAATAAATATGAAAGAAAAAAGGATTTGCGTTGCATCCCAACGATGCAAACTTCAACAGCATCACACATGCGCGTACCGGAGGCTCTCGAACAACCATTGTTGGAAGACTTTCACAGGTTAATTGAATCCGTGCGTGGCACGTGATTTTTCCATATGTACCCATACATACATCAATACACATGGCACAATGTTGAACACTGTGCCAATCAACTCGCCCTCGATGGTAGCACAAAAGTGATTGCAGTGAAATGTCGCCCGGTCATATGCGTCAACACGTCGGCTGGTACGATCTCGTGCATCCCTCCATCAAGGCGCGTGTGTACGTTCGATGTAGAATGTGGGATAATGCCGAAGGAAGCTGTAGAGAGGGTCAACAAAGTCCTGAACTGCATATGACGTTGTCGATTAAACGGAATCAATTTATCGCGGTTTACGATAGCAGCCAGAGATTTGGCCTCGATTCAGCCAATATAGATTGAGGAGAGGGATCCGTTGGATGACGATGATCATCATCATCATAATGATGAGCTCATTGGGCGATTGTGGGAACGGCAATTCGCTCTATCTCGCTCTATGAAAACGATAGCGCCTATTTTTCGCTGACTCTTTCGCCAATTGATCCAATTCCCAATGTACAAACGCCACAGACGTTGCTTTGATCGAAGGAGCATGTCATACAGGAGCGAGGGGTGTAAACAACGGCAACACACATACATCCCAAGTTGAAGGATCTCAAGTTGAGACACACGGAAGTGTGTCATATATATATATATATATATATATATATATATATATATATATATATATATATATATATATATATATATATATATATATATATATATATATATATATATATATACACATATACATACACATACACACACACACACACACACATATATATTTATATATATTTTTTCACACGTACATCGACGTACACTTGCGAGTGTACGACGAGTTTCTTCAACCGTGCTGCATCACGAGGTGCATCTTATTGGAGCCCCGCGCACGAGCCCAACTGCATAGCGCTGCAATGCAGCCATCGTGTTGTCCATCGAGACTTGGACTCCGGGCTATGGTCTCGACTGACCGACTATATACGTGCTCTCGCTCTTCAGATAATTCACGGCAACGGTACACCTTCGCGTAATATATGCGAATATGTTAAGGGGTTAGGCCACTCTAGAAGCCGAAAAAATAGGCTTCTTGGGGATTTTTTTTTCAGAGAAACTACGAAATAAATCGAGATTACAAAAAAGAGTGTTTATCATACATATCAGTGTCTGTATACAATAATTTTTTTGAAGCGATTAATTTCAAAATGTCGACTGTGCAGCGTTTATCCCAAAACTGCATTTTTTCAGTTGGCCGGAAACATAATTCAGACAATTTTCAACCGATTCACTTGAAATGTTGAATATATCTTGAAAAATACATTGTCTATGGAAGTACGTAGGGTTTTTTTTTATATTGCTTAGTTCATTTGTAATTAACAATTATCTGACGATTTTTTAGGCAAATTTTTTACTTTCCAAAAATTTGCTTAACAAATCGTGAGATAATTGTTAATAACAAATGAACTATGCAATATAAAAAAAAATCCGACGTACTTCCATGGACGATGTATTTTTCGAGATATATTCAACATTTCAAGTGAATCGGTTGAAAATTGTCTGAATTATGTTTCCGGCCAACTTAAAAAATGCAGTTTTGAGATAAACGCTGCACAGCCGCCATTGCGAAATTAATCGGTTCAAAAAAATTATTTTATACAGTATGTATACAATAATTTGTATACAATAATAAAAATATGTATGATAAACACCCTTGTTTGTAATGTCGATTTATTTTGTCGTTTTTCGGAAAAAAATCCACAAAAACCAATTTTTTCGCCCTCTAGAGTGGCCTAAGGCCTTAATTCCTTCTGTATTTTTGGAAAAAACATTTATGCAAATGGTTCCGAACGAAATGATTCGGAACGAAAAATATATTCATTTCGTCCAAAGGATGACGAGGCGATGATGAAGATCAGTGTTTTGGTGCCTGCGAAATTTTATGTAGAAGCTCTATAATGCCCCAATAATGTTGTTAATTCATAATTTTTTAACTAAATTTTTATACGAAATAAGTTTGCTCAATAACATGCCTTTTTTCCAAATCCCAAAAAAAATAATGTGGTAGACAAAAAAAAATTTTTTTTGGCCCACCACAATAGCGTCCTTCAATTTACTTTAACTTGCAACAGAGATTTCATAATAATACCAAAAATTCACCGAGTTATGGCGATCTTTGGGCAAAGTCTCCTCCCACAAAAAAATCGAAACTCATACCGATATTATTATTATACAATTATAGTACATATACAAAACTAACGTTTATCATAAAATTATATAATTATAATACGTATACAACATTATTATTGATTATAAAATGATTTAATCAAAATACGTTAATACAAAGTCATCAAAAAAGGAAAGCTCCGATAATTTCATTCCGCATATTCCATTTCGACAAAAAAAGAAACACAAAAACGAAGAAACAAGCTTGTATCATGCGAAATGCAAGCGCACACTCCGCGAAATTAATTGCCCTCGATGTGTTTCGCGCCACGTTTTTGCCCGCGCGAACCCACGACTGGAAGAAAGTGCAGCGCTATGCTGTTCAAGATGCATAGGAAAATTGTTCGGCGAGGACTCGCGGAACGCGAGGGTAATATCCTCCCGGGTGTGCGATATTTAACGTGGATGGAACTGCACCCCTGGTGCGCGCGAGATGCCCGCGAGACGACGGAGAAGCGTGTTTGCTCGAGGTGAGTAAACAGCGTTAAGGATACAGGTAAGACGAGAACCGTATAAATACGCGGGGTGCGCTCGGTCACTTCGGCGACCGTTTGCATCTGCCCGTGGCTACTGTGGTTCTCGCTCTTTCTCTCTCTCTCTCTCTATCTATCTATCTATCTATCTATCTCTCACTTGCTCTTTCTCTAATGCACGCTCGCCAATGTTCTGTACCATAACATGCCGGATACACATACATTATTTCGTTGCGAACCTATTTCTACTATACGTAAGTCGAGTATGCGGTGGTCATGAAGAAAAGGTCATGAGTTCCATCGCATTGCGTTTTGGACCGTGTGATTTCGGCCCTTTTGTTTGTGTTCTATATATATATATATATCTTTATATACATAGATATATACAGGGTGTCCCAGAACTGAATGCGTTCCCTGTAATGGGGGGTTGGGGGTGAAATTCTGAGTCGATTGATGTAAGCATGTATGGGTCTCGGATCAACCCCTGAATTATTATTCATCTTTAAAGGCAGGCCAATCAGGTGCGCCCGCCTTTAAAAGTGAATAATAATTCAGGGGTTGATCTGAGACCCATACATGCTTATATCAATCGACTCAGAATTTCACCCCCAACCCCCCATTTCAGAGAACGCATTTAGTTCTGGGGCACCCTGTATATATTTTTTTTATCGTGTTTCTCTCTTGTCTATGTACTTTCTTCTTGGGTGTTTTTCTTTTAAGCAATTGGGAGTTATTTAGACTGGGTTAAGTATTTTTTTTGTCATATGAACTTTAGTGAACGATCCTCTCAGTACTATTTTGTCCAACTTATCATGAGAATCTAAGGCTTCAAGCCGGGATCCAATTGCATTGCCATACTTGTCCCCACTTGCTGATAGGGATCCAATGGGTCATCGCATTGGATCCCTATACTTAAACGTCACGCTTGTACGTTGGATTCTAATCGGGATTCCCCATAGAAATACAATGTACGAGTCCAGTTTGAATCCTAAAGGATTGCCACATTATCGAACCGAATCCGATACGATTCTCGATGGATCCCATAGCATTCTGTACATTGAATTTTCTTAACGAAATATATAGATGTACAAAATGAGAGGATCTGCGGAAAGTGTGAATCTTATCTTAAGGGGCTACCCCCACTTGCGATTTTGAAAAAATCGATTTTTTTTATTGCATTTTTTTGAAGTATAAGTATCTGAGAATATGTCCTGAAAATGTCAAGTCGATCCGAACAAAATTGACTGAGATATGAGCGTTGAAAGAAAAGAATCCGCGTTGAAAGAGCGTTGAAAGAGAAACTTTAAACGCGTTTTATTATAGTACAAGATTACTCGAACACCAATGAACGGATCTTCTTGAAATTTTGCAGGTTTATTTAATACATAAAAATGTAGTTTTTAATCGTTCGATTTTTTTTTTCGACAAAAATGGCCGTTTTATATCCAAAAAACGGCCGTTTTTTTTAGTTAAAATCGAACCATTAACTTTGACTGTCCGCCATTTTGTGAAAAATGAATATTTTTTAAAACCCTTCGATTAAAGACTAGTTTATACTTATATTTGACTAAATCCATCCGCATTTTTTTTTCAGATGATCCACTTCGCCGCAGTGTTGGTCACCGCAAATCGTGTATATAAAAACATTATTTCGTTGACGGCCATTTGCCACTAAACATTGTAATATTTTTCAATAAAAAAATTACTGAAAGTTCTTCAAGATGTGTTCTTTAAGATGGTATATTGATCGATTAAAAAAGTTTTGTAGTTTTCTTCAAAAAAATTCATGAAAAAGGCCTTTTTTTGCGCTACAAGTGGGGGTAACGCCTTAAAAAAGTATAAATCGCTTAAAAGTGTATATATTAAAAATGGATTTGAATCCCATCACCGAAGATCCCCTGTAATTATAGTTCGTTATTCATTTTACTGCATTTTGACATATCACCGATGAACAGTGCACTTCACAACGATAAGACGAGTAAACAAAAATCGCGAGAAAAGTACATACAGGAACGAGAAAAACAAAAAAAAGTTTTTTTTTTCTCGAAAAGTAAAAAAATATCGTAGAACATGCACAGGGGTATAATTCGGATAGGTAATGCTTCGAATAGTGTCGAAGTTTGCGTCGTCGGAATGCAACGAAAGTTTTGTTCCAAGTTTTGTTATTATCCAAAATTGTTGTCTGCAGATTTATATTGTAAACCTCGAAATAAGTATCTTAAAAAAATGGTTAAGGGGTTTTTGTGTGAAAATTTTGCCCATAGATATGAAAGCAATTTGGAAATATTCATATCCACTGGCTTCCAACGTTGCAAACTTCAATCACATTGATACGAGGCATCTGGATTTTCCTTTTGGACGTCGCTTTTCGGCCCACCCTGTATGCATATCTATATATACATATATTGGAACTCGTGCGAGATGCCGTATCTCTCTTTTATACTTCACGTTGGTTAGACCCAGCAGGACTCGAAGAGTGTGCTGTTGGGAGCAAGTTCCAGCCGAAGAGATCGTGGGTGCTGCAGAGTCGTTGCGGTAGGACGGGTAAGAAGAAAGAGAAGACGAAAAAAGAAAGGGAAGCTCGCAAGGGAGAGGAAGGATCTCTGACCGAGTCGTGAGGGATATATAAAAGAGAATATTTCGACTTACGAAGAAGTGAAATGAAAGAAAAAGAAAAAAACATCACTGAGGACACACATGTCTACAGGTGAATGCAATATGCATGGGATCGATACACGGTAGCACCTGTATGCATCCATTGTGTGTGCCATTCTTGACGTACATTTCCATCTATATACGAGGAACCCACAAAAGAGCCTACTTGCTTGGCACGGCTGTCAAACAAAGACAAACACGTTTATTTATCGAACAAATATTTATTAAGTCCGTACGGATGTGAACCTTAAACTGAATGTGAATATATATAAATAACTAAAAACATTTTGTTGATAATAAAGGGTGAAAATATTGAAATTGAAATAATGTGTGAAAATATTGAAATTGAAATAAAGTTTGTTATTGATTTTTTCTCGAATTTTCGCTAAAGTTATAAAGGAGGCCATATATTTTTCAAGAGCCTGGCACAGAGATTTTGCGACCGAGAAAAATATGATATTCAAAGGTTTTTAAAGTTCCTTTCGAAAAAAAATATAGCATACTTTTGTGATGAATAATTATATGCGCTAAAAAAATGAAGCATTCTGGGGAAAATCAAGATTCTATTTTTACTTCAACAGAATGGAGATACTCAAATTCCGAATAAACAACACTCCTAAAGGAAAAATGTTTCTCAATGGAACTAAATTCCATTTATTCACTTGAAAAGTGGTATTGAAATTTGCATCGTTGGGATGCAACGGAAGTAATTTTTTTTGTAGTGAGTAATTTTTTTTTGGCTTTTTCAGGCTGGATAATTCACTAGAATATTTTTGAAGATTCTCATTAGGGTTCCATAACCTACACTTGGAAAATGAAGGATTCGGATAGTAATAAAAATGAGGAAATGACAAAATAAAGCGCAATTTTCGTTGCATCTCTCATGATTTCTTTTCTCGACGACGGGATACGCTGTTAAAGTTTCTCAGGAGTGTCTCGTTATCTTTGTTCTGCTGTGCTCAAAATGGAATTTTGATTAATTTTTTTTCTAGAATGCTTAATTTTTTCTGGCGAACATTACTCATCAGAAAAAAGCTTAATTTTTTCATTCAAAAATCTTTGCAAATCAATTTTCTCGATTGAAAAATTTCCGCGCAAGACCCTTAACCTTCCGTTGACACATTTATCTCTAGCCACGATTTTGACACATTTATCTCCAGCCGAGATTTCGACACACTGAGCCAATACTTGATCCAAATGACACTTTATCCACCTGCTATTAATAACCTTTCGGTTGATTTTTATTTTTAAAAAATCAGGAATACACTTTCAACACTTCTCAACACGTCTGCATAATTGAAATTCGGAAAACATGAAATGAAACAGTTGCAAAAAATATTGAAAATTCGGCATATTGGGAAATTGAGCATTTTATTTAGAATTCTCTTGGGTCAAAATGAGCCAGTGTACCAATGGAAGGTTGAAGAACACAAGGCCATATTGTAATTGTCACCCTGTATGTATATCGCTGAATTCTCTCGTCGTCACGAATTCAAAGCACTATTCGTATCACAGCAGAAATTGCATATCTGTATGTAGTCCACAAAGAATGAGACGCCACAGCCTCTCAGTTATTAAAGAGGGCGCGGCACTTTCTCCCTTGCTGATATTTCGTAAATGACACACACACATTCGTAAAAGAGACACACACACAAATACATACACACAGGTATGTAATGGCGAATGCCGTGCGAAACTGCGGAGTCCCTTGAACGTGCTCTATGCATATGCACACACAAAATTGCATGGCTCAAACGAGAGCAAGAATGCACTGCAGTCATGGTATTGAAGTTTGCATCGTTGGAATGCGAGGAGTTAGGCTACTGTTAAGGGGTTACCCCCACTTGCGATTTTGAAAAAATCGATTTTTTTTTATTGCATTTTTTTCATGTATAAGTATCTGAGAATATGTCCTGAAAATTTCAAGTCGATCCGAACAAAATTGACTGAGATATGAGCGTTGAAAGAGAACGCGTTTTTCTAAAAATGGCATTTCTGAAGTCGGTGACCAAGATTACTCGAACACTAATGAACCGATCTTCTTGAAATTTTGCAGGCTTATTTAATACATAAAAATGTAGTCTTTAATCGTTCGATTTTTTTTCGAAAAAAATGGCCGTTTTATAGCCAAAAACGGGCGTTTTTTTCGTTAAAATCGAACCATTAACTTTGGCTGTCCGCCATTTTGTGAAAAATGAATATTTTTTAAAATTCTTCGATTAAAGACTAGTTTATACTTATATTTGACTAAATCCATCCGCATTTTTTTTTTCAGATGATCCACTTCGCCGCAATGTTGGTCACCGCAAACCGTGTATATAAAAACATTATTTCATTGACGGCCATTTGCCACTAAACAATGTAATATTTTTCAATAAAAAATATACCGAAAGTTCTTGAAGATGTGTTCTTTAAGATGGTATATTGATCGGTTAAAAAAGTTTTGTAGTTTTCTTTAAAAAAATTCATGAAAAAGGCCTTTTTTGCGCTACAAGTGGGGGTAACGCCTTAAAATGAAGAAAAAAATAGTAGTTTAGTCTTGACCGACGTTTTTATTCTTAACCTTTTTTTTCACTAGTTATTAACAATAATGATGGCATTTATCCTTAAAAAATCGAGAAAAAATTCAAACCTCGTTTTTTATGTTTGAAACATGATAACGAAAAAAGCTCGGTCAAGTCTCCGCCAATATTATATGTTTCAAGAAAAAAATCGTTTTTTGTTTCCGATCAACCGAGTGGCCAAAATCAAGTACCCCGTTGTGCCCCTCACGTTCAAAGGTCCTTCGCGAGACTGTTTATAACTTCTTCAATTATTAATCCTTTTTAATGAAATTTGGTACACAACTTTGTTAATGCACATACAAATAAATGCACAAACGATTTTGCAATCATCTTACTTATACCTTAATTTTTTTTTATAACCCTGATTTCAGTTCTCTCACAGTAGCCTAACCCTTTAATTTCTTTGTTGACATATTTGGGCTACAAATATCACCAAAATTTTTTCGACGATCCTCATTAAGGGTCCATAACCTAAAACTGCAAAAGAAGAGTTTAGGTAGTAATCAAAATAAAGAAGGATTTTCGTTGCATTCCAACAACGCAAACTTCAACACCATGTGTGGTCGCACTGTACGTGTTGCACACCAGTCCCTGAAATTGCTCTTCTATAGACGCGCTCAATTTTTTTTTACAACGGTGACTTTGACGACTTTGTAGGATATTGAGTCTGGGCTTTGATATTGGAGGCTCTGTAGGATATTGTAGGATATTGAAGGCTTTGTGGGATATTGAGTATGGGAAGAGGGCACAAATATGATCGATCAAAAATCGACAGCGGTGAAGATGGGGAGGATACCGCAATGTGAACAACTCATTCGTGATAATAAAAAAAAAATGTAATGCTAATTCGATGTGCAAGCTCAGTCTCGTGGCTCATTCTTTATCACGATAAAATATCCTGTGAGATATAGTCCTGCCGCGGCCTTAAGTCGATGAAATATTTCCGCAATAACACAACATAGTGTGTAATAAATGTGCTGGATTAAAGGTTGCAATTCGCGTTTCTATATACCGGTCGTTTTGTGTCTATGCGTGTGTGTGTGAGTGTGTTACGAGTATACAAGCGCCCTTTGAGTGCGATCTTCCCACGCCTGCGGGGTAGTTTGCCTTAAGGGGTCTACGTAAGTTTTAAATTTCGAAAATACCCTTTTTTGTTGCATATTTTATGCGAATTATGCAATTTATACGTTTATACATAGTTTATTACGAAACTATTCAATTTTATGCAAACTATGCAAATTATGAAACTATGCCATTTATAAAACTATGCAATTTATGAAACTATGCAATTTATGAAACTATGCAATTTATGAAACTATGCAATTTATGAAACTTTGCAATTTATGAAACTATGCAATAAAAAACGTATTTTCGAAATGGCAAGCGAACGCAGACCCTTTAAAGCAAGGGGCCTTAATATCCTGAGACTTTGATCTGAATTTGCAACGAGGATTTCGTTAACGTTCAAAAATGTCACCCTGTTACGACGATTTTTCATTCTCATTTGAATGAACTCTTCCCTCGGTGAATATAATTCAATCTCAAACATTTTTCATCTCCTCGCAAGATATAGTAGTTATTTACATCGGAAGAAAGACAGAGGGCTGCGGAATGATTCATCGCGGGGCTTTTTGTCGACGATGACTTTTTAAGCAACGAAGTTTCGCGCGCCTTTTTTCAGCCGTATAATTCCTTTCATCCGTGTATCTCAGCCCGGCGAGACTCCTCGTTCATCATCGTTGGCAAAAAGAAAAATGAAACAAAAATCCCCCGGATTTGCGCCGTTGGAGATACGGGGAGAGCGCGAAAAAAAAAAGAAGGAAACGTGAAATCGCCCAGTGCAAATATGCTCGTGATATCGCGGTGGCTCTGTCTGCAACGGGACGCGTTGATTCAACAAAGGAAGACGAAGGACCCCGAACATTCGGACAAACGAGTGCTGTACGTATCAAAAGAGGCTAAGAGGGGAAAAAAAAAACACTTTTCTACCTGCCAACGACGAATTGAATCCTCTACATTTGACTTTTTTATAAATATAAAAATGGAGTAATAATATAATAAAGATAAAAATAATATAAATAATATAATGAATAAAAAATAATACAATGAAAAATTAGAAAAATAAAATGATAATAAATAGAAGGTTGATTCGTCTATGCGGTTCTCATGGACGTATGACGATTCCCAATGAAATCACGAGGAGGGCAAACCACATTCTTTCGAAAAAATTCTATAAAAAAAATGGATCGAAAAATTCGACTCTGTAATTTTTATAAACAAAAATCTATAAAAAACGACGAAGTAAATTCGCTGCTTTGACTTTTTTCAAATACATAAAAATAATAATAAATTGAAAAATAATACAACAAAAACCAGAAAAATAAAGTCATAATAAATTAAAGTTTGTTTCGACCATGCGGTTTTTATGCACGATAGTCGATAAAATCGAGGGATATTCGTTTAAAATGTTCTGTAAAAAATATTTACCAAAAAATTTGACTGGAATTTTTGTACATATAATAATAATCAAGTTTTATTTGCGCAACTTGCTTTTCAAATTTTTTACAAAAATGGAATTTTTGTACAATAAAATTCCATTTAAAAAAATCAATTTCAATAAATAAAGAAACTCTTTCTATAAAAAAAAAAAATCCGTGAGAAAAAAATTCCCAGAAAAATTCGACTCTACGTAAAAATGGGCCCGGATTGGGACGATTTCGAACATTGACCAAATACTCCGTTTATAAATAAAGTAAATTTCCAATTAAAGCCGTCCAAGGAGTTTCATAAAAAATTTGACAGAAATAAAGTAAAAAACGTATTATGAATCCTAGAAATCACGTTCCACCAAAAACAGTACGTGCATAATCGGCATTCTTCTCCTCGCTCTTCCGTTCTCTCTGACTTTCCGTTTCGTTTTATCGCGAAACTTTTTGCACGGCAATGACCATTTCCCTCCGGGGCTTCCTCGTTCTCGGGGGGCGCTTCGACGCAAACAGGAAGAGAGCAGTCTTCCATGAGATATACCTGCGCAGCAGCAATGCCTCCGCGATGCAAATATTGCCCGCGAAAACGGAGAGAAAGAGATCGGGTGCGAGGGAAAACGATGAGGGAAGGAAGCCGCGGCACAGGCTATGAGCCTTGAGCCGCGAGTTGGGCCCTTCTGGTTTTCGTCGTGCGGCACGATGTGTAGCGAGACAAGGATCGGGAACAAGCCACATGGAAACTATGGGAGAAAAGGAACGGAGCACGAAGTAGCGCCGCAAGAGAACGGGCAAGGAGAACCAAGTTGGAGATTCGAGATCGTTGAGGAGTGAGGAAAAATAAATAAATTGTACCGGAGTTAAATCGAGAAAAAAAA
>CAUJKO010000180.1:30000-37027 GCA_963210295.1 Ophion ellenae | reverse complement strand
CGAAGTGTAAACAACTTTTTTTTTCGTAGTGTTAAACAAGTCAAATTTTGTGCCAAATAAAGAGTATTCGTGGGGAATTTTACTGCACTACTGCGTTGAAAAAAAAACTGCAGCTGAAGCACGCAAAATTATTGTTGAGTTTGGTTCAGATGCTTCCAAAATGATGATTTTGATGTTTTGAATTGGAGGCATTATTTCATGAAGACTCATGTCAGACGCTAGCTGAACTTTCAGAATCATTAGGAATTTGTTTGGGTTTCACAACAGTTTCGAAACGTTTGGAAGCATTAAGACTGATTTTTTTTTAATACAACATCAATTTTGACGAAAAAAAAACAGCAAAGAATTATTCAACATCGCAATAATGGGACTCCCAATTCCAATGTGGACTCCCTACGAGCGGCGTCTTACCAAGTCCATATAGGGATGTACTAGGATCTGGGGACTCCCCAACACGGTTAAAGGGTTAGCCCCACTTGCGATTTTGAAAAAGTCGATTTTTTTTATTGGATTTTTTTTAAGTATAAGTATCTGAGAATATGTCCTGAAAATTTCAAGTCGATCCGAACAAAATTTACTGAGATATGAGCGTTGAAAGAGAAGAATCCGCGTTGAAAGAGAAACTTTAAACGCGTTTTTCTCAAAATGGCATTTCTGAAGTCGGTGATCAAGATTACTCGAACACTAATGAACCGATCTTCTTGAAATTGCAGGCTTATTTAATACATAAAAATGTAGTCTTTAATCGTTCGATTTTTTTTTTCGAAAAAAATGGCCGTTTTATAGCCAAAAAACGGCCGTTTTTTTCGTTAAAATCGAACCATTAACTTTGACTGTCCGCCATTTTGTGAAAAATGAATATTTTTTAAAATCCTTCGATTAAAGACTAGTTTATACTTATATTTGACTAAATCCATCCGCATTTTTTTCTTCATTGAGGGCCATTTGCCACTAAAGAATGTAATATTTCTCAATAAAAAAATTACTGAAAGTTCTTCAAAATGTGTTCTTCAAGATGGTATATTGATCGATTAAAGAAGTTTTGTAGTTTTCTTTAAAAAAAATCATGAAAAAGGCCTTTTTTGCGCTACAAGTGGGGGTAACGCCTTAATGAGATGAGGGATAGAATTTATTTGATTGCTTGATTAATTTCCGCCCAATTCATTCATTTGGTCGAAGCATCAATTACGCGAATCCACCGCAATTCTCAGTCGAATACCTGAACATGCTAATTATTCGTTACAATTCAATGATTATAAACGCATAAAAATAGAAAGAAAAAATAATTTGTTGTAAATTGGAATTAATTAATTAATTGGATTAAATTGGAATAGTTTGGAATTTCTATTGGCAAACTTTGGAAAGTTTCGGAATTCTCAATGTCAACCTTCAGAAATTTGTGGAGTTTCTATTGTCGGCCTTTGGAAATTTGTCGAATTTAAACATATTTAGAATTTCCAATAGCAAGCTTTGGTAGGTTTTACGATTTGGAAATTAAAAAAATTCCCAACGGCACGCTTTGGAATTTTTAAGAATTTGGAAATTTCTGGAATTTTCAATGGCAAGCTTTGGAACTTTTTAGAATTATGAAATTTTTGGAAAGTTCGATGGCAAGCTTTGGAATTTTTTTCGGCATTTCGAACACAGAGAATTTTCATTGTCAACCTTTAGAGACTTTTAGAATTTCCATTGTCAACCTTTGAAAATTGTTAGAATTCGACAATTTTTGGAACTTCCAATAGGAAACTGGATTTTTTAAAATTTGAACATTTATAGAATTTCCAATGGCAAGCATTGGAATTTTTTAGAAATCGGAAATTTTTCGAATTTCCAATGGCAAGCTTTGAAATTTTTTGAAATTGGGAATTTTTCGAATTTCCAATGGCAAATTTAGGATTTTTTTTCGGAATTTCGAAAATAGCATAGGTAATTTGCATTGTGAATCTTTCGACATTTTTAGAATTTTCATTGTCAACCTTTGGAATTTTTTGGAATTTCCATTGTCAACTTTTGGAAATTTCTAGAATTTCTATTGTCAACCTTTGGAAACTTTTAGAAATCGGCAATCTTTGGAATTTCCATTATCAACCTTTGAAATTTTTTGGAATTTGGCAATTTTTGGGAATTTCGATTATCATCCATGAGAAATTTCTGGAATTCACATTTATAGACCTTCAGAAGCTTGTGGAATTTCCATTGGCAACCTTTGGAAATTTTTCGAATTTTCGTTGCCAACCTTTGGAAATTGTCAGAATTTCCAATCGCGAAATTAAAATTTTTCCGAAATTTCAAAAATAGCACATGCAAATAATAGCTCAAGATCGCAATCAGGCTGAAACACGCATGCTTCCAACTCGTCAATCGTATCCCAATTGCGATCGCAACGTGAGATCGCAGGTGGGTCTCCTCGGGAAAGTATCGAACCCGGGGATTCGTTGGATCGCGCGGGTGCAAGCGCGATCTTCCGCGTCCGGAAATAAATTTTCTTTGTTTACCAAGGTGTAAAATGTGAAACGCGCGACTAATTGCCCCCGGGCGTTTCGCAACGAAGCACGGGAGAGATCACAGAGGGAAGGCCGCGCGTGGCGTCGGACCGCCTTGACTGCGGTGTGCGGCAAGGGCGAAGGGCGCGCGAGCGAGGACTCCCTCGAACAACATAGTTATCGGTACTCAAAGCAGCGGAGAAGCGCACGGGCTTGCATACCCGACGATCTTTTAGGAGTGCGAGCGAGCGAGACGCAATGACGATCCTCAACGAGTGTCTCCAATGTTTATCCGCTCCAAAGTGACTAGGGATTACTCTCGTCCACATTTTCTTATATTTTTTTTCACAGACCCACGGCTCTTTTTTGACGTCGGTGGATCTTGCCGAAATCGCATCGTAGAAAAAAAACTAATCTGTGCGTGCTCACATTTCAATATCAATCGGGTGCTTGACAAAGATTTTTATTTTTTATGTCAATTATCACAGATTGTCATTTGTATAAATTATAAAAACTCAATATGGTCTGTGTGAAATATAAAAACGTCATATGGTCTGTGTAAAATATAATAACGTAATATTAGATCATACTACGTTTTTATAAAATTTTTGAGATGACAATCTGTTATAACCCAGGTAGGAATTGACGATGAAAAAAGGGCTCCCCAAGCTCTGAAACAAGGCTCACATTTTTTAATTCAGGCTGAGCACCAGTCTGATTTCAGGCCTAGCTGAACCCCTGAATGATAACGCGGTTTCAGGCTGTTGCACACAGGCTTGACCAAAGGCTGGTAGAAAAGCCTGTACTAAGCCTGAAACGACGAAACAACAAGGTTCAAAACGAGCCTTAATGAAGCCTTCACGAGCATTTATGACCAGGCTTATCCCAAACTCTTCTCGAGGCTATATGAGGCCTGTTTTTAGTTTTCTATATTCTACATTGGGGTAAATTTAATAAATTTGTAAAGAATTCATTTTATTTATTATATATATTTATTATTCATTATATTATTTGTTATAAAATATATATAAAATATTTTAAACACAATACTTTATTTTATTTATTGTTTATGGGGTACGTAATACACAGAGTGTACGCAAACCCCAGAGAGTGAGTATATACGAAATGGGTATGTGACGAGAAAAAAAACTTTTTTGTGTACCTCATAAATATCGATAAGAGAATATTTTTAAATGTTCTGAGCTGCCTCCTTCGCTTTCGTTTTTCGTGCCTTCGCACCCGACAAATTTATTGCTAATTTTTTTTCTTCATAAAAGTACAAAAAAAAAATTATTTCAAATTTTTTTTATTTTATCACAACCTGAAACAAGCCTGCATCCAGCCTTGATTTTTTAGCCTTAAAATTCACCGGCTGAATAAAGCTTGAAATAATCCTGAGTTTAGGCTGCGCAGCCAGTCTTGGTTCCAGGCTGCTCCAAACGATGCAATGAAACCTGGCCCAGGTCTGTCTCACTCAGGCTCGGTGAAACAAGGCTCGCACAAGTTTGTTTCCATCGTCAGCCTTTCGATTCCCTACCTGGGAATTGACATCAAGAATAAAAAGCTTTGTCAAATATTTGTCAAACACCTGATTGATATTTCAATGTCAGCACGCACAGAAACGATTCAAAGATATATATATATATATATATATATATATATATATATATATATATATATATATATATATATATATATATTGTTTAATACAAAAGACGATCAAAATACTGGCCTTCCATTTCCAAACATAAATTAATCCGCTGAATAAATAATTGACAAATCCAAGAGTCTGCAGATACTGTGACGAGCATTTCGAGTAACAGTTCCCATCGTCTCCTCATTTAAAGCAGCATTCTAGTCTAGAGGCCAAAATTTCGGGCTTTTTTCAGGCTTGATAAAAAAAAAACAATATTTTCACTAACCATTTTTTACGGTATTTTTATTGATGTTTCAAGAACTTGCAAAAAAATTGAAATCGAAAAGTTACGGGCCTTTAAATATGGCCGAGAAAAAAGGGTTGAGGCGGTTGACATTATTCCGAAGCTCCCATTCATCTGAAACAGAAACATAAACGATTTTTGAGATAAAATAAAATGTCATTACAGCAGGTACCAGAGAGAAAAAAAAATTAATGGCGACTGTCTGACAAAAAAGTTAATTTTTCGCCGTGTTTGTTCAATTTTGTAATTTTTTTAAAACAGCAATAATAATAATATCGCAAGGTCAGGGATGGGGATGATAGAGGAATATACACTGAAGGTCTATGCCAAATTTTAAGTCGATTTGTATATATATATATATATATATATATATATATATATATATATATATATATATATATATATACACAAACATATATGTGCGTACGTTTGTTTTTAGCGTCCCATACTGCGCATAGCTAACGTACCTGGTGGATCAAATAAATGGACTAGGCAGCAGTGGCGAGAGAAAGAGCATAGAAGAGCCCAGAGATCGAGAGCAGTGCAGAAAAAGGCTACTTTATATATATGGTTAGTGGCTGCAGCCTAATGACTCTATCTCTGATAATTAACTGCTCGCGCACTGTGCGCGCTCTGCTAACTTTTCTCCCTCTTGCTGCCTTCATCCTTCCCTCTCCCGGTGCAACAAGCTCCGTCTTCTTGCTGCATCTTTCCCACACCTACAACGCGACTTCCCATTCATGCCACCAACAGCGTCCACAGCACCGTTTTACGCGCTTACGCCGTATGTCCTTGCGCATGTAAAGTATCCTCTTCGGATTTTTTTCTAGGGTTCCGGAAGTGACGTGCCGGACGTACGGTTGGACGTCCGACGATGGACGGACCCTCGTTTTTTCACGATTCGTGAGGGCGTGATTGTTGTTTTTTTTTTGCTTTTGTCTTTCGATCGCTGAGAGAGAGAGAGAGAGATTGATTGATTGATTGATTGACAAACTTTATTATGCCCTATAAGCCTATCGGGCAAATTTGATTGAGATGATAAGCAGAAAATAGCACAGCAGATGATACAACAGCAATGGAAAGATTTTATAAAATAAAAACTTACAAACTAGAACTGAAGAGAAATGAAAATAATAATACAAAAAACAATACAATGGAAGTGAAAAGATTCTGTACAATGAAAATAAAAACTGAGAACTAAAAATGAAGAAAAAATAATGCAGAAAATGATAAATCACAGATGAAAAGATACTGTATGATAAAAACGAATATAAACACCATAAAACAATATGGACCACTATAAACCATACAAAAAACAATTAAAAAAAAACCATACAATATAATATAACATATATTATAATATAAGTAAAATAATATAATAATATAATATAATACAAAAAACCACACAATACAATATAAAAACCAAACCA
Source organism: Ophion ellenae (assembly GCA_963210295.1). Classification (NCBI taxonomy): domain Eukaryota; kingdom Metazoa; phylum Arthropoda; class Insecta; order Hymenoptera; family Ichneumonidae; genus Ophion; species Ophion ellenae. The sequence goes on along the minus strand of CAUJKO010000180.1, from coordinate 31,174 downwards.
AACAATATAAACCATACAAAAAACAATGAAAAACAGTATAAACCATGCAAATAAAAGTTAAAGAAAAACTGAACTATCACCAATAAGAAGGCATTGCAATGCTTGTGTGTACGTGTGAGTGTGTGTGTATGAGAGAGAGAGAGAGAGAGAGAGAGAGAGAGAGAGAGAGAGCACTTCAAAAACGAATTTTCTTGCTCGATAAAAGAGGATAATGAAAAAGCGCGACGAAACGTACGATGAGAGTAAACTCTTTGTGACGAAATTTTGATAACGACGTGAAACTCGACGGGGAGCAGCTCGTGATGTGGGAACTACTCGACGAGATTTTTGAGAAGGCTCGTATGAAAAAAAAAAGAAATATCCTTTCGTCGATCTTTTGGCTGTACGTTTTTATTTTTTCATTTAATTTTTTTTCTTTTCGCTCGGTCTCAAGAAAACGGGCAGTGGGCGCGCGCGCGCACTTGTCGTAAAGTCGATGGCTTTATGGTAATGCCCCGCTCTTTCTCTCGGCCTCTCTTTCTCGCGGGACAGGGCTCACGACGGTGTCAGTTCTCTGCCGCCGTCTCGCCTTCACTGCGTTTCGGCAAAATTCAAATTTTTTTCCCCTCTCCCACGTGTATTATTCGAGTCTACGTATGTATGTGTGGAGAGGTGATTTTGAAAACATTCGATTTCGGGGACCGTGCCCGAAAGAGTCAGATGGGCTGGTAGCCAATGTAACGTAGATGGTACAGGTTCAAAATACTTTCTGCATGAGCTGAGACGATTTTTTTTTCCGATGCCTCTTTCGCGGACACTCCAATTCGCGAGCTCGAAAAAAAAGGAAAGCAGAAAACGAGTAGCGCTCATGGAAACAAGATTTGGGAAGCTCGTCGACTGAAGGAATTTCCGTAGGTATCTTGTTGGATCGGGAAAATCGGTGTTTCCGTTAGATGCAGCTTCCAAAAGCTCGGACTGGAAGGGAGAGCTGGGCTGGAACGAGGAGTCCAAGGTACAGTGGCATTGAATAAATAAATGATTAGCTGCCCGATTTGAAAATTCATTCAGGTCTCAATTCGTTAAACTGTTGCTCTTTAGTGAGCTGTTACTATTCGTTGTATTGGAGACTTGAAAAGGTTTCGGTGGAACCAGCTGCTTTTTAAGATAATTTCGCATTTTATGTGACGCTCGATTT